>WNWK01000825.1:205000-230000 GCA_009830355.1 Cherax destructor
AAGAAGCACAGGAGGATACCAGAGAGGGAAGAAGCATCAGGAGGATACCAGGAGAGGGAAGAAGCACCAGGAGGATACCAGGAGAGGGAAGAAACATCAGGAGGATACCAGGAGAGGGAAGAAGCACCAGGAGGATACCAGAGAGGAAGAAGCACAGGAGGATACCAGGAGAGGGAAGAAGCACAGGAGGATACCAGGAGAGGAAGAAGCATCAGGAGGATACCAGGAGAGGGAAGAAGCATCAGGAGGATACCAGGAGAGGAAGAAGCATCAGGAGGATACCAGGAGAGGGAAGAAGCACCAGGAGGATACCAGGAGAAGGAAGAAGCACAGGAGGATACCAGGAAGGGAAGAAGCATCAGGAGGATACCAGGAGAGGGAAGAAGCATCAGGAGGATACCAGGAGAGGGAAGAAGCACCAGGAGGATACCAGGAGAGGAAGAAGCACCAGGAGGATACCAGGAGAGGAAGAAGCATCAGGAGGATACCAGGAGAGGGAAGAAGCATCAGGAGGATACCAGGAGAGGAGAAGCACCAGGAGGATACCAGGAGAGGGAAGAAGCATCAGGAGGATACCAGGAGAGGGAAGAAGCACAGGAGGATACCAGGAGAGGGAAGAAGCACCAGGAGGATAACAGAGAGGGAAGAAGCATCAGGAGGATACCAGGAGAGGGAAGAAGCACCAGAGGATACGAGAGGGAAGAAGCATCCAGGATATACCAGTGAGAGTGAAGAAGTCCAGGAGGATACAGAGAGGGAAGAAGCATCCAGGAGGATACCGAGAGGGAAGAAGCACAGAGGATACCAGGAAAGAGAAGCACCAGGAGGATACCTTAGAGGGAAAAGCACTCAGGAAGATACTCAGGGAGGGAAAAAGCACCAGGAGGATAACAGGAGAGGAAGAAGAACAGGAGGATACAGGAGAGGGAAGAAGCAATCAGTGAGGACAGAGAGCAAAAACCAGGGGGATACCAGGAGGAAGAAGCACAGAGGATACACAGAGAAGGAAGAAGCAACAGGAGGATACCAGGAGAGGGAAAGAAGCACCAGGAGGATACCAGAGAATATGAAATCACCAGAGGATACCAGGAGAGGGGAACACCAGGAGATACCAGAGAGGAAGAAGCTCAGGATGATACCAGGAGAGTGGAAACATCAGAGTTGATACCAGCAGAGATACCTGGTAAGAAGCATCAGGAGGATACCAGGAGAGGGAAGAAGCATCAGGAGGATACCAGAGGGAGAGGGGAAGAAGACACCAGGAGGATACCAGGAGAGGGAAGAAGCACCAGGAGGATACCAGGAGAGGGAAGAAGCATCAGGAGGATACCAGGAGAGGGAAGAAGCATCAGGAGGATACCAGGAGAGGGAAGAAGCATCAGGAGGATACCAGGAGAGGGAAGAAGCATCTCAGGAGGATACCAGGAGAGGGAAGAAGCATCAGGAGGATACCAGAGAGGGAAGAAGCATCAGGAGGATACCAGGAGAGGGAAGAAGCATCAGGAGGATACCAGGAGAGGGAAGAAGCACAGGAGGATACCAGGAGAGGGAAGAAGCATCCTAGGAGGATACCAGGAGAGGGAAGAAGATCAGGAGGATACCAGGAGAGGGAAGAAGCATCAGAGGATACCAGGAGAGGGAAGAAGCATCAGGAGGATACCTACGGAGAGGGAAGAAGCACCAGGCAGGATACCAGGAGAGGGAAAAGCATCCAGGAGGATACAGGAAGCAGGGACAAGAAGAATCAGAGATACCAGGAGAGGGAAGAAGCATCAGGAGGATACCAGGAGAGCGGGTAAGAACACAGAGATTCAGAAGAGGTTAAGTAAGTTACACGGTTACTTAGGTCTTGTTGAATTATATTAACTATTTTGGTTCCAGGCAGTTGTAATTTTACAAGAGTTGTGAGTTGACAGTGTCCAGGAGGACCCTCGTAAATTTCTTTTCTTAAGTGTCGAGTTTTGCTGTATGTTAAATACTCCTTGGTCTCTAAATTCTGAATTACCACAATATTTAAGAATTTATTTTGTCTTTCTTTTCAGTCAATGATTAACTCAGCATTGCTCAAAAACATTCAGTGTGGAAAACACGTCCTGGGTGACTATAATGTTAAATTAATCATTAAAGATGAAGACAGAAGAAAATTCATTGAGGCTGAAGCAATCCAGAGTTTTCTCAGTGTATAAAAAACAAGACATTTATATCATTCATTGTAAAAATTACTGCTGCGTACAACCAAGCTTAGGAAATACCATGTAGATAATCCCAGATAATTCGATCCACTTCACCTATGTAATCCTTCATCTCTGATAATTCTATCTCCTCTCTCAAGTGTTCCTACCATTAACCTCAGAATATTGGTCAAGAGGAAGTTATTGTGTACAGTGAAGTATTCTTGTTATCCACAGTATGATCACACTGTGTTATGACACCATAATATAGAATTATTTCTCTATATAAACCACAAATACATATTAATTGTTTAAAGCAAACACACTTGCGTTGTACTAATTGATATTCATTTGGGACTTGGTTCTTCTGGCATTCATAGTATTGGTGTGATGGTCCCACATAACCATAATGGTCCCACGCGACCATGATGGTCTCACATGACCATCATGGTCTCACATGACCATGCAGACAGAGCATGCAACAGGCATCACACAGCCAGCCTCAGCTGCCACAGTCACACCATCCTGGTGGATATGTGACGGCCTCAGTAACATCACACAAGGTAACATGGAAGGTCGAAGTATCCCTTAACCTTCCCAGGCAGGCAGCAGGTGGCTACTAGTGAGGAACACACACAACATTTAACACAACCAAGCATAAAGGTAATCAAGTTCTGCCATACGGGAATCCTTCAACGATCGAGTTAATATATTGAACTTATAATTAATTTAATAAGGGTCAAGTCATTAAATTTTAGTTAGATCATGGTTATTTACTTTTATATGTTACTTTTAGTTATTCATCTGTTTATTCAATTATTTATTATATTTAGACGGCAGGAGAGGATGGCCCCTAGTATACTAATAGTATATTATAGTATACTATACACACACTGTACCCTGAATCAGGTTCCATACAGATAGCCACCGTCTTGCCCGTTACTTAGTGCCTCATCCAGGACTTTCACATACAAATGCAAAAACAAAATGTGTATATAATTTATGACAGATAAGACTGGTGTCTCTCACGTTGTTCATCGTGAGATGAACTATATCACAAAAACAATAGTGTCTTTTATGGTGTTCATCATGAGATGAACATATCAGAATAGTGATATGAAATTGTTCACCTCAGGTGGAACTGATAATAATATATTCACAAACTTTATAAATTGTTGATGGTGATGCAACAATTGTTGATGTTGATACAACAATTGTTGATGTTGACACAACAATTGTTGATGTTGACACAACAACTCATACAAGACTCACAATACTTTCTCTAATCTTTAAAAATAATACGAAAACGCACTACAATTAATATTAGGCATTTGTCTTCTAAATTAATGCTTTTTAAATAACAAATATATATTTTAATAAAAAAATATATCCTAAAAATGCTAAAATAAAAAAAAATAAAAAAAATGAGAATTATATATTTTTTTTCATTTTAAAATGCCGGAACAATTCAAGTCAAATCCAAAAATTAAATATAAGATTTATAGTGAATATATCAGCATCCACCTTGAAGTGTATTAATTTTTTTTGTAAGATACCTCTACGAAAGTGTCTCTCAGTGGTGTCAAATATCTCTACTTAGACAAGCCAGCCTAAAATACGGGAATTTTCTAGCCTATTTGTGATGTATGGAGAAGAAGAGGCCAGTTGTGGTGTTCACCAGTGGTGGTGTTCACCAGTGGTGGTGACCAACCTACACCAGTGGTGGTGACCAACCTACACCAGTGGTGGTGACCAATCTTCACCAGTGGTGGTGACCAGTCTTCACCAGTGGTAGAGTTCACCAGTGGTGGTAACCAACCTTCACCAGTGGTAGAGTTCACCAGTGGTGATGACCAACCTACACCAGTGGTGGTGACCAACCTACACCAGTGGTGGTGACCAGTCTTCACCAGTGGTAGAGTTCACCAGTGGTGGTGACCAACCTTCACCAGTGTTGTTCACCAGTGGTGGTGACCAACCTGCAGTTCAACAGTCAGTGGGTTCTTTGGATCGTAGTTCCTCAAGCCAACTGGCTCTCCTGGCTTACTCCAGGTGTGGGTGGTGTCAAGAGGGGAGCCAGGCGAACCCACTATGGGCGTGGCACCACCAGTGGTGGAGGTGTTGGAGATGCCAGCTATCTTAGGGAGAGACACCGACCTGTTGGTGATGGAGGTGCCTCCTGCTGGAGGTCGCTTCCTCCCTCGGTACCCGACTGTCAAAACAAGGGAGAAGAAATTCGTGATATGGTACAAAAAGGGAGAATAAATTAGTGACATGACTGCAACAAGGGAGAATAAATTAGCGACATGGTAAAATATAAGGGAGAATAAAGTAGTGATATGATACACACGCAAAGGGAGAATAAATTAATGTCATGGTACACGCAAGGGAGAAGAAATTTATGGTGCACGTCAAACAAGGGAGAATAAACTAGAGGTAAGTTACAAAGAAGGGAGAATAAATTAGAAAAACATTACAAACGAGAGAAAACAATAAAACGTAATAACGTAGAAGACAGAATAAATAACATTGGAACAAATCGAATCACAGAGAAAACAGAATAAATCATAGAGACACAATGATAACCTTTAAAAATAAATATTAGAGCAACGAATTACTTAAAGACAGAGTTAGAGAAACATAGACACTCGTTTATCAAGGAGAGGGGAAGAGTTTAGAGGAAAGAGACGCTTAAATCTCATAGCTGGGTTTCAAGACTATCTACTACACCAGGGGTCATTAAGACTGGATGGTTGGTTTGTGGGGTTTAAAGGCTATCTACTTCACCAAGGTCATTAAGGCTGGTTGGTTGGTTTGTGGGGGTTTAAAGGCCATCTACTACACCAGGGTCATTGAGACTGGTTGGTTGGTTTGTGGGGGTTTAAAGGCTATCTACTACACCAGGGTAATTAAGGCTGGTTGGTTGGTTTGTGGGGTTTAAAGGCTATCTACTTCACCAAGGTCATTAAGGCTGGTTGGTTGGTTTGTGGGGGTTTAAAGGCTATCTACTACACCAGGGTCATTGAGACTGGTTGGTTGGTTTGTGGGGGTTTAAAGGCTATCTACTACACCAGGGTTATTAAGGTTGTATGTCACTAGTTCACCAATAGTCAAGAATACTTTAATACCTTAAAATGGAAATCCCAATATAAGGTATCTACCTATATCTGTATATATACATATATCTGTATATATATATATATATATATATATATATATATATATATATATATATATATATATATATATATATATATATATATATATATATATATATATATATATGCCTGGGAAGTACACACGCATGACAACAAAATAAACGTGCGCAGCGCGTGGAGGTAGCACAGCTGAATGGACAGTAAGTACTCACTATAGGCGGCGCAGGGAACGCCCGTGTAGGCGTGGGCGGCGTGGTGACAGCGGTGGGTGGTGTGGTTACACACGCCAGCCTCGCGAGGTGTCATTAGTGGCTCCGGTAACTCACGTAACTCAGCGCGACGGATTGCGCGACTAAGTCTGTCAACATCGTCAGTGGGACGGAAGGCTGGGATCTTACTGCTCTGAGAACTCTGAAGGAACCTTAGTTGATCTGAAGGAGGAGAGGATGGTGGTAGTAGTGGTGGTAGTGTGGTGGTGGTAGTGTGATGGTGGTAATGTGGTGGTAGTATGGTGGTAGTAGTAGTGGTGGTAGTAGTGGTGGTGGTAGTGTGGTGGTAGTAGTAGTGGTAGTAGTAGTGTGGTGGTAGTGGTGGTAGTGTGGTGGTGGTAGTGTGATGGTGGTAATGTGGTGGTAGTATGGTGGTAGTAGTAGTGGTGGTAGTAGTGGTGGTGGTAGTGTGGTGGAGTAGTAGTGAGAGTAGTGGTGGAGTGGTGGAGTGGTGAGTGGTGGTGGTAGTGGTGGTAATGTGGTGGTAGTAGTGGTGTAGTAGTGGTGGTAGTAGTGGTGGTGTAGTGTGGTGGTAGTAGTGTGAGTAGTGGTGGAGTGTGGTGATAGTGTGGTGGTAGTGGTGGTAGTGTGGTGGTAGTGGAGGTAGTAGTGGTGGTAGTAGTGGTGGTAGTAGTGGTGGTAGTAGTGTGGTGGTAGTGTGGTGGAAGTAGAAGTGGTGGTAGTGTGGTGGTAGTGGTAGTAGTGGTGGTGGTAGTGGAGGTAGTAGTGGTGGTAGTAGTGGAGGTAGTAGTGGTGGTAGTAGTATGGTGGTGGTAGTGTGGTGGTAGTGGTGGTGAGTGGTAGTGTGGTGGTAGTGGTGGTGGAGTAGTGGTGGTAGCAGTGGTAGAGTGGTGGTAGTGGTGGAGGTAGAGTGGTGGCAGTAGTGGTGGTGGTAGTGGTGGTGGTAGCGTGGTGTGTGGTAGTAGGTGGTGGTAGTGTGGTGGTAGTGTGGTGGTGGTGGTGGTGGTAGTAGTGGTGGTAGTGGTGGCAGAGTGGTGGTGGTAGGTGGTAGTAGTAGTGGTGGAGGGGGTGGAGTAGTGGTGGGAGTGGAGTGTGGTGGTGAGTAGTGGTGGAGTAGGGAGTGGGGTAGTGGTGGTGGTAGTGGTGGTGGTAGTATGGTGGTAGTAGTGGTGGTAGTAGTGGTGGTAGTAGTGGTGGTAGTAGTGGTGTTAGTAGTGGTGGTAGTACCATACACTCACCATAAAGGTACTGTACCATAAAGATACTGTACCATACACTCACCATAAAGGTACTGTACCATAAAGATACTGTACCATACACTCACCATAAAGGTACTGTACCATAAAGATACTGTACCATACACTTACCATGCTGTACCATACACTCATTATAAAGGTACTGTACCATACACTCACCCTAAAGGTAGTGTACCATACAGGTACTGTACCATACACTCACCATAAAGTTATTGTACCATACACTCACCATAAAGGTACTGTACCAAAAAGGTACTGTACCATACAGGTAGTGTACCATACACTCACCCTAAAGGTACTGTACCATACAGGTACTGTACCATACACTCACCTTAAAGGTACTGCACCATACACTCACCATAAAGGTACTGTACCATACATTCACCATAAAGGTACTGTACCATACAGGTACTGTACCATACACTCACCATAAAGGTACTGTACCATACACTCACCATGTTGTACCATACACTCACCATAAAGGTACTGTACCATACACTCACCATAAAGGTACTGTACCATACACTCACCATAAAGGTACTGTACCATAAAGGTACTGTACCATACAGGTACTGTACCATACACTCACCATAAAGGTACTGTACCATACACTCACCATAAAGGTACTGTACCATACACTCACCATAAAGGTACTGTACCATACAGGCACTGTACCATACACTCACCATAAAGGTACTGTACCATACAGGTACTGTACCATACACTCACCATAAAGGTACTGTACCATACAGGTACTGTATCATACACTTACCATAAAGGTACTGTACCATACAGGTACTGTACCATACAGGTACTGTACCATACAGGTAATGTACCATACAGGTGCTGTACCATACAGGTATTGTACCATACAGGTACTGTACCATACAGGTGCTGTACCATACAGGAACTTTACCATACAGGTACTGTACCATACAGGTACTGTACCATACAGGTACTGTACCATACAGGTACTGTACCATACAGGTACTGTACCATACAGGTACTGTACCATACATGTGCTTACCATACAGGAACTGTACCATACAGGTACTTACCATACACTCACCATAAAGGTACTGTACCATACAGGTACTGTACCATACAGGTATTGTACCATACAGGTACTGTACCATACAGGTGCTGTACCATACAGGAACTGCACCATACAGGTACTGTACCATACAGGAACTGTACCATACAGATTCTGTACCATAAAGGTACTGTACCATACAGGTACTGTACCATACAGGTACTGTACCATACAGGTACTGTACCATACACTCACCATAAAGGTACTGTACCGTACACTCATCATAAAGGTACTGTACCTTAAAGGTACTGTACCATGCACTCACCATAAAGATACTGTACCATACAGGTACTGTACCATACAGGTACTGTACCATACAGGTACTGTATCATACACTCACCATAAAGGTACTGTACCATACAGGTACTGTACCATACAGGTACTGTACCATACAGGTACTGTACCATACAGGTACTGTACCATACAGGTACTGTATCATACACTCACCATAAAGGTACTGTACCATACAGGTGCTGTACCATACACTCACCATACAGGTACTGTACCATACAGGTACTGTACCATACAGGTACTGTACCATACAGGTGCTGTACCATACACTCACCATACAGGTACTGTACCATACAGGTACTGTACCATACATGTACTGTACCATACAGGTGCTGTACCATACACTCACCATAAAGGTACTTCTCATAACTGTTAAAGTTGTAAGGTCCAGCATAGCCTCTGATCCCCAACAAATGACCTTCCTTCTGGAAGGTATCAACCATCCTCTTAATCATAACGTGTTCGTTAGCTCTGGTATTGCGGATCTGGACGCGCTTAAGTTCCAGCAGTTGCTGGAACAACCGCCGCTCCAGTGCGTACCTGGAACAAAAGTGCAACTCTGGAACAAGGTACATGTGTAGTAGGTGTCGTAAGCTGAGTACTGACCACCTCATGTCATGAGGGACTCATGACTTTAAGGTTACTTCTCCTGCCGTTATTAGTGTTATGTTCGCCCGTATTCAACTGAGAAAGCCTGCTGCGCAGCCGAAACGTTTCGGCCAATATACGCAGGTGTTGTACACGTGTCTTACTCATCAAGTTGTCTTTATTGTACACCATTAACAATAGGATGAGTACAACCATCTTAATCTGAACATCAGTGGGAGGTTTTGTTATGAATGAGAGTACATGTGGGTATATAAGAGTACATGAGGTACATTATACCACATGAAAGTTCATTAGGGTTGTTTAGAGTACATGTGTGTGCATTAAAATACATGAGAAAGACAACTAACACTAGACCTTAACATTATATATATATATATATATATATATATATATATATATATATATATATATATATATATATATATATATATATATATATATATATATATAATGGAGTTTAAAGTCTGTCTACTACACTAGGGTCATTAAGGCTGATTGGTGTATATATTTCAGTGTATATAGATTAAGAGGTGTATATCAGTGTTTATACACCGAGAGATGCATATCTCAGTGTATATACACTGAAAGGTATATACGTATCTCTCAGTATATACACACTGAGAGTTTAATCTCTATTCCATGTGTTAACTCATCCTTGACTGGTATTAACAAGTGACACACAACCTTAATGACCCTTCGTGCAGTAGATAGTCTTCAAACCTAATTAACCAACCAGGAGTCCAGACTAACCCTTCCCTACCAGTAATTACACTACTAATAACAGTAATGATAATAGTACATAATTACTGAGTATATAATTACTGAGAGTACCAAGAGGCAACGTAATATCAGGAGTCATTATTGATAAAGTAATTATATCTAATAATCAATTATTATTATTTACTTAATTATTTTTATATAAAATAACCAACGGATTTTTTAATTATTTCTCAATGGCTTTAGTAGATACTGTGATATTATTATTATTAAAAAATAATTTATTATTATTATTATTATTATTATTAGAATTATTATTATTATTAGTCATGCAGAGGTTGTTATACTTAATTCAGTTTTGCTTTCAATTTCGTTTGGAATTTCTCAAGAGTCTTTAAGCACAAGAACTGGTTTAGTGGATAAAAAAAGATGACCTTTAATTGGTGAAGTAGCAGCGTCATATATTATTATTATCATTATTATTGTTATTATTATTATTAATTAGTATTATTAATTATCATTGTGATTAAATTATTATTATTAATTATTATTATTATTATTATTATTATTATTATTATCATACAAGGCTCAAAAATTTTCGTGTGAGTTACTTAAGAGATGCAGCTTCAACACTCGCTTTTTTTTGTTGATTTCGTTGCTGTAGTGAATTATTTGTTCGTTATAGCTGCTATTATACTTATGCAAATAGCTAAGTTGATAGGAGTTCCACAGCTTCTGTTATGCATTCGTTATATAGCACTGCATAATTTAACATCTTCAATTCCACCATCGTTTAGAAAACCATTCTTATATATATATATATATATATATATATATATATATATATATATATATATATATATATATATATATATATATAACGTACTTGCGCATGGCATTCTGCATGGCTTGTGTGATGGACACTTCAGTAGATGGTGAGGCGGCTTTTCTCGTCCTCCGCCTTAAATTAGTCTCCATTGTCTCCACCTGTAACAAGACATTTCATAAGAATTCTTGTAAAACACTAAAATACAAATTTGGAATTGGTAAGCTGTTATGAGCGAGGACGTGATTGCAGATGTATGTGAAGAATTTGAACTTGGTTATGAAGTGCAGAGTAGATATGCAGTTAGTAGATAGTGCAGTTAGTAGATAGTGCAGTAGTAGATAGTGCAGTTAGTAGATAGTGCAGTTAGTAGATAGTGCAGTTAGTAGATAGTGCAGTAGTAGATAGTGCATTTAGTAGATAGTGAGTTAGTAGATAGTGCAGTTAGTAGATAGTGCAGTTAGTAGATAGTGCAGTTAGTAGGTAGTGCAGTTAGTAGGTAGTGCAGTTAGTAGATAGTGCAGTTAGTAGATAGTGCAGTTAGTAGATAGTGCAGTTAGTAGATAGTGCAGTTAGTAGATAGTGCAGTTAGTAGGTAGTGCAGTTAGTAGATAGTGCAGTTAGTAGATAGTGCAGTTAGTAGGTAGTGCAGTTAGTAGATAGTGCAGTTAGTAGATAGTGCAGTTAGTAGATAGTGCAGTTAGTAGATAGTGCAGTTAGTAGATAGTGCAGTTAGTAGTAGTGCAGTTAGTAGTAGTGCAGTTAGTAGATAGTGCAGTTAGTAGATAGTGCAGTTAGTAGATAGTGCAGTTAGTAGAAAGTGCAGTTAGTAGATAGTGCAGTTAGTAGGTAGTGCAGTTAGTAGATAGTGCAGTTAGTAGATAGTGCAGTTAGTAGGTAGTGCAGTTAGTAGATAGTGCAGTTAGTAGATAGTGTAGTTAATAAATAGTGCAGTTAGTAGATAGTGCAGTTAGTAGATAGTGCAGTTAGTAGATAGTGCAGTTAGTAGATAGTGCAGTTAGTAGATAGTGTAGTTAATAAATAGTGCAGTTAGTAGATAGTGCAGTTAGTAGATAGTGCAGTTAGTAGATAGTGCAGTTAGTAGATAGTGCAGTTAGTAGATAGTGCAGTTAGTAGATAGTGCAGTTAGTAGATAGTGTAGTTAGTAGGTAGTGCAGTTAGTAGATAGTGCAGTTAGTAGATAGTGCAGTTAGTAGATAGTGCAGTTAGTAGATAGTGCAGTTAGTAGATGGTGCAGTTAGTAGATAGTGCAGTTAGTAGATAGTGCAGTTAGTAGATAGTGTAGTTAGTAGGTAGTGCAGTTAGTAGGTAGTGCAGTTAGTAGATAGTGCAGTTAGTAGATAGTGCAGTTAGTAGATAGTGCAGTTAGTAGATAGTGCAGTTAGTAGATAGTGCAGTTAGTAGGTAGTGCAGTTAGTAGGTAGTGCAGTTAGTAGATAGTGCAGTTAGTAGATAGTGCAGTTAGTAGATAGTGCAGTTAGTAGATAGTGCAGTTAGTAGATAGTGCAGTTAGTAGGTAGTGCAGTTAGTAGATAGTGCAGTTAGTAGATAGTGCAGTTAGTAGGTAGTGCAGTTAGTAGATAGTGCAGTTAGTAGATAGTGCAGTTAGTAGATAGTGCAGTTAGTAGATAGTGCAGTTAGTAGATAGTGCAGTTAGTAGGTAGTGCAGTTAGTAGGTAGTGCAGTTAGTAGATAGTGCAGTTAGTAGATAGTGCAGTTAGTAGATAGTGCAGTTAGTAGATAGTGCAGTTAGTAGATAGTGCAGTTAGTAGGTAGTGCAGTTAGTAGATAGTGCAGTTAGTAGATAGTGCAGTTAGTAGGTAGTGCAGTTAGTAGATAGTGCAGTTAGTAGATAGTGCAGTTAGTAGGTAGTGCAGCGTTGTCTGTCCTCCACTGCTCTACCAGGCCTGTCACCCATGCCTGTTTTGCGCTTTTTATAATAATTAATAATAATAATAATAATAATAATAATAATAATAATAATAATAATAATAATAATAATAATAATAATAATAATAATAATAATAATAATAATAATAATAATAAGAAGAAGAAGAAGAAGAAGAAGAAGAAGAAGAAGAAGAAGAAGAAGAAGAAGAAGAAGAAGAAGAAAAAGAAGAAGAAGAAGAAGAAGAAAAAGAAGAAGAAGAAGAAGAAAACATCAAAACATTGTCTGTCATGGACACAGCCTAAATGAAAACTTAATTTCGAACGTACTGGGCCGCGGGGGCGTTGACCACTGAAGTCATCTTTCATATATACTACGCGCTGCGGTTTACCACTGTATAAAATCCTACGGGAAATGTACTTCGTGATTGGTCAATATTACCAACAGTCTGACGCCATAGTGTACTTGCAAGCTGATTGGCGTAGAAAAACCATAGACTTGACTCTACCTTGTGAAAGCTCTACAAACAGTTCACTATTTGTTTTAAATTAAATACGAAAATCTCATTAAAATCCAAAAAAGCTCATTATTAGTATAACTTAATACTATGTGTTAATCAAAAGTGCTTTTTCACTTAATATTATATTATTGGTATCCTTATTAGTAGATAAAATAAGGATGCTTTGCTTTATAATATTATCTGGCCATAAATTGTTTAGCTTTGTACATAGGTAGGATGTTTAAATATTCTAAACTGTTGGTGCGACATTAAGCACCAGCAGACAATTTGAGCTACTGAACCCCTCCTCAGGAAGAGTTAAGGTTGGCTGGTAAAGCATTACCTTGTTCAGGTCTCACCTTCCACTAGTCGAGGAAGTGTCTAGTGGAGAATCTGGCTGTAAGTCACACTACACTTCCCCAGAAGTTACCAGTAATTTTGGAAGCCATTTACTAGGGTATATCTCTGTCTGAGAAGGCGGTGTAGAAACTCGTGAAGAAATTAGAAATAAGTGATCGAGTCTTAAGTGTTACGCCTTTTATAGACTCTGATCTAGAAAAGGGTTTAATGAGGAATGATCCCAGAGGAAGAACTGTTATTTGCGTCACTGTGGCGTATTAGGCTTGTAAATGCCTGTGTCTCTACATATATATATATATTTTGACTCCTCGTGAAGGAGGCTAGAAACTGTCTAGAGCAAGTTGCAAATATTTAACGTATTATAAATGATGTGTTGATAAGGTTAATGATATATGTTTTGCTCATAGTGATTACGATATGAGAAGCTCTGTTTTAAAGATTAAATTATTTAATTCATAACAGAAACTTTAAGTGATTATTAATATTGTTAATAAAACAAGAAGAAACCTAACACAGATTCCTTTTCTTCAGTGAGTGAACCCCGTGTATGATGACCCTTAGACGACCCAGTGTATGATGACCCTTAGACGACCCAGTGTATGATGACCCTTAAAGTTAATTATTAATTCTAACGAAATTTAGTGTTTTGATTTTAATAAGACGAAGAATAACACAGACCCTTCAGGAGTGACCCAGTGTATGATGACCCTTAGACGACCCAGTGTATGATGACCCTTAGACGACCCAGTGTATGATGACCCTTAGACGACCCAGTGTATGATGACTCTTAGACGACCCAGTGTATGATGACCCTTAGACGACCCTGTGTATGATGACCCTTAGACGACCCAGTGTATGATGACCCTTAGACGACCCAGTGTATGATGACTCTTAGACGACCCAGTGTATGATGACCCTTAGACGACCCTGTGTATGATGACCCTTAGACGACCCCGTGTATGATGACCCTTAGACGACCCAGTGTATAATGACCCTTAGACGACCCCGTGTATGATGACCCTTAGACGACCCCGTGTATGATGACCCTTAGACGACCCAATGTATGATGACCCTTAGACGACCTAGTGTATGATGACCCTTAGACGACCCAGTGTATGATGACCCTTAGACGACCCCGTGTACGATGACCCTTAGACGACCCAGTGTATAATGACCCTTAGACGACCCAGTGTATGATGACCCTTAGACGACCCCGTGTATGATGACCCTTAGACGACCCAATGTATGATGACCCTTAGACGACCTAGTGTATGATGACCCTTAGACGACCCAGTGTATGATGACCCTTAGACGACCCCGTGTACGATGACCCTTAGACGACCCAGTGTATAATGACCCTTAGACGACCCTGTGTATGATGACCCTTAGACGACCCCGTGTATGATGACCCTTAGACGACCCAGTGTATAATGACCCTTAGACGACCCAGTGTATGATGACCCTTAGACGACCCTGTGTATGATGACCCTTAGACGACCCCGTGTATGATGACCCTTAGACGACCCAGTGTATAATGACCCTTAGACGACCCTGTGTATGATGACCCTTAGACGACCCAGTGTATAATGACCCTTAGACGACCCTGTGTATGATGACCCTTAGACGACCCCGTGTATGATGACCCTTAGACGACCCCGTGTATGATGACCCTTAGACGACCCTGTGTATGATGACTCTTAGACGACCCTGTGTATGATGACCCTTAGACGATCCATTGTATGATGACCCTTAGACGACCTAGTGTATGATAACCCTTAGACGACCCTGTGTATGATGACCCTTACACGACCTAGTGTATGTTGACCCTTAGACGACCCTGTGTATGATGACCCTTAGACGACCCTGTGTATGATGACCCTTAGACGACCCTGTGTATGATGACCTTCGACGACCATGTTTATGATGACCCTTAGACGACCCTGTGTATGATGACCCTTAGACGAGATAATCCTGTTCTCTTTATGAATTTGTAACGAGAAACACTGTAACAAAGTGGTCTACACTATAACAAAGTGGTCTACACTATAACAAAGTGGTCTACACTTTAACAAAGTGGTCTACAAGCTATGTTCGTAACATGTAGGAAAAAAAATGAAATTTTATTAAGAAAAACATTGACCATCTCTCCACACCATCTCTCCACACCATCTCTCCACACCATCTCTCCACACCATCTCTCCAGACCTTGACTATAAACTAATCTTAATTATCCACAAACTGCCGTCCACCTCATATCTACCCTTGGAAAAATAAACACATGAGCAGTATAATGTGATCCTTTATTGACAACGTTTCGCCCACACAGTGAGCTTTATCAAATTACAAACAAACGTTGTCAATAAAGCATCACATTATACTGCTTGTGTTTATTTTTCCATTGTGTCGGTATTTTATATCATTTATTTTCATCATATCTGTCCTTAATTGATGTCTAGAATATTAGCATCATTATCCATGTTTTGTAGGCAGCATCTTGCTGCCCTCCCCTTCCTCGGATCAAATATGACTCTCATCCATTATCCATGTGCTGCGTGTTGCCTTCACACGAGTAATAATAATGATAATAATTATGATAATAAAAGAATAATATTATTATAATGATGATGAAAATTATTATGATTCAGCACTGTTATATGCTATTAATATATTAGTAATGTTAAAGAAGAGAAGATTATCCTATCTTAACCCATCTTATCCAAGTTTTGGATTGTTTTACACTAACCCAAACCCATGTTTTGTTATCCAAGGCTTCGTAGTCAAACACCAATGGTCATAGGCGAATCAGTTGACCTATAAATATATTTTTTATTACAATCTGAGCGTTAAGTTCTTGTGATTAATGTGTATTGTTCTGTGCCTTACCTTTTTAGGTCCGCCACTCAAGGCACCGCTTCTGACCTGACCTCTTCTGACACCAGGACGTCTGTGGGTAGCGACGCCGAGTTTTTGTAGAGCGTCGTCATCAGCGGCGTCGTAGTCGAAATCGTCTCCTTCTGTGGCTGCTAGAGTGTGATCGTCAGCACCCTGACGGATTCTCTCTTTACTGCCTCTTGTACTGTCTGCGTCTCCTACTCTACCTCCCTTTTCATCTCCTTCTCCCGTTCCCTCTTTCCAGTTCTTTCCGTCTCGTCTTCTACGTCCTCTGTCATCCTAAAGATGATAGAGTAACAAGGTGGAGGATAAAGAGGAGGAAGAGGAAATCGAGGAGCATTATGAAGGAAAAAAATATAAAAGTACGAGGATATTTCCACAGCTTAATGAATAACTTGGAAGACTTCACTACTGGGTCTACAAGAGACCTTGAAAGACCTCACCACTGTGTCTACAACGGAACTTAAAAGACCTCACCATTGTGTCTACTAGGGATCTTGAAAGACCTCACTACTGTCTACAAGGGACCTTAAAAGGCCTCACAGAAGTATTACACAAATACAAGAGACGTTGCGCCAATGAGTTAAATACTGATTACTTGAAATAATCCGCATTTTGTTAATACGTGAGGCTGAGTGTGATACTTACATCGTCTTCAGCGTTCATGTCTTCATAATCGTTATCTTTGTCCCCAGAGTGTCCTCTACCACCTTCCTCTCCTGCTATCTCCCCTTGTCTCTCCTCCCTCTGCTTATTCCTCCTCCGCTTCGTCTTAGTTTTCTTCCTGGAGACGTGTTGAGGATCCTCGTCGTGTTGAGGATCCTCGTCGTCAGTTTGACGTTCGGGGTCCGTCGGCTCGTCAGCATCGGAGTCTCCTTCGACGCCGAGAGTGCCGCTAAAGCCGGACTCCTGCAAGAGGAACTTGATCAAGAAAACCAGACAAACACATCACCGAGGCCTTGTATATACTATACTAGGTGCTTAGAACGTGCGTAAGCTGTGTTGTCAGAGCGTTAAGACACATCTAGATATGAATCAAAATAATATCAACATGCTGCAAATATCCTGTAAAGTAATAAAACATGCATGATCAAAAGCCATGAAAAAAGTAATGATTTTTCTTCATTTGTGTTCAAAGGTCTCCGTGAGGGGTCCCATAACTCCGGGTTCAGGAGGCTGGGATAGGGGGAGGAAGGGAGGAAACAGGAGGGAAAAATACTGCATAGGGAGCGACTCTACCTTGTTGCCTGAGTGGCCGGTGTCTCTGGCGTGAGTCGCACTTGACGAAGGTAGTCGAGGAGTAGCAGCGTCCACCATCAGCAAGTCTCGTTCACTGGACTCCAGCATCATCTCGTGAGTTCGCTCCTCGGAGGCGGTAATGGACGCGTCCTCGACACCGTCCTGGCCGTGATGGTCGTCCGAATGATGCGGATTTTCAGATATACTCACGCGACGACTCAAGTTTCTCCTCTGCGCACGAGTGTCGTTCCTAGATCTAGTTTTGCTGTTTACTTGTTTGAGCTTACCAGGGCCGCCCTTCCTGCTTCCTGTCCTGGTGCTGAGAATCCCTGGACGAACTGCTGATTTTGGACGAGTTCGTGAACCAGTCACTCTGACACGTAGATGGCTGGTGTGTCCTACTTCTTGCCTCTCTTCGTTTTCTCCTTTTTGTTCTTCGTCCTTCCCTTCATGCTCTTTCTCCCTACCTTCATGTTCTTCCTTCCCACCTACTTCACCAAATATGTCACCGTTCTCATCAGTCACCTTGTCACTGCCTTCGTCTAAACTATTGAGTTGTCTCTCGTCTGTTTCCATATTATCACTACCAGTTTCTCCGCTTTCCTCATTCTTTTCTTCTGCATTTTCTAGGTCATCATTATCATCTCTTACGTCCCCATTTTCTGTTAATTTTCTGTTCCTAGTCCTGGAGGTTACTTCTTGATCTTCCTCCATGGATGAGTCTCGTCTGGAGTCATCAACGGAGGCTGCGTAATTCCCAGACGTTCTATTGCTCTCCCCAACTTCGTAACCATCAACGGCTGTTATCTTACCTCCCTTCTTTACTACTCCTGCCTTGCGAGTGTTTCCCTTTACGTTCTTGTCATTTTTTTGTTGTTTAGTATTTACTTTCCCGTCTTTCCTCGTTACCTGACTAGTTTTACCTTTCTTCCTGCCTCCAGCTGTCTTAATGTTACTCTCAGTATTCTTACTCTCGGCTGCTGTCTTGCTAGAGGTTTTATTGCTACTGTCTTCCTCATTCCCCTCCTCTTCCTCTCCGGTAGTCTTACCTGTCTCATTTGCGGTACTATCTTCCTCCTGCCCTCTCTCCATTTCCTGTTTTTCATCATTACTGGTGCCTCTGCTTCCTTCTTCTTTATTCTCTGTGTCCTCCTCTGCGGGTTCCTCGCTCTCACTACCATTTCCTGCCTCATCATCAACCGTTTTTCCTGCCTCATCATCAATCGTTTTTCCTGTTTCTCTCACTTTCTCACCTTCTGTTTCTGCCTCATCTCTTATTGTCTCTGCATTATCCACTTCCGTCTTTGCGTTTTCCTCAGTTTTCTCTTTTCCTGCTTCTTCCTCACCATCTTCTCTCTCTGTCTTATTTTCAGCCTCTCCTCTCTCTCCCTCTTCTTCTCCGCTGGTTTTCTGCGATCTTGTCTTCGACTTCTTTTTGGCAGAGATATTTTTGGTTTTCTGTTTACCATTAACTTCCTGGTTGCCTCCAGTGTTGTCATTATCTTCTTGGCCGCCTCCAGTATCATCATTATCTTCTTTCCCGCCTCCAGTGTCATCATTATCTTCTTGGCTGCCTCCAGTGTCATCATTATCTTCTTGGCTGCCTCCAGTGTCATCATTATCTTCCTGGTTGCCTCCAGTATCATTATTTTTTTGGATACCTCCAGTATCATCATTATCTTCCTGGTTACCTCCAGTATCGTTATCTTCTTGGTTGCCTCCAGTGTCCTCATTATTGACTATTTTTCCATTTCCTTCACTCGTGTTCCTTCGCGAAACTTTCGTTAATGATCCTTTACGTTTATTCCCACTTCCTTTCATCTCGTTTTCCTTGTCGCTCTTTTCATTTCCCTGGTCTTCCGCATTCTCTGATCCTCTTCTGCTTCCCCTTACACTCGCGCTGTCTTTCTCTTCTCTTTCCTCTGAGTCTTCCTCTGCCTTAGAGCCTTTCCTACTCTTTCCTTCATTTTTCTCCTCTCCGTCCACTGACTCTTTCCTACTTCTTGCTTCTTCCCTTCCTTCTAGCTGAGAATCCTCTTTCTTTACTGATCCTCTTCTCTTGGCTACCTCCTCTTCCTCAGCCGCCTCCACCTTCTTTACCTCCTCTTCTTTAGCTTCCTCTCCCTCTTCCTTTTCCTCTGCTATCATCCGATTCTCTGCCATCTTCTTAGTCAACTCTGCTGCCTCTTCCTCCAACACCAGCTTCCGAATGTTGATTTCAGATGTACCGGTCTGCCAGAAGGTCGTATCAGTTCACAGATCACATGACCGGGAGAGGTCACATGGCCAAGAAAGGTCACATGAGATCAGTTACCAAGAAGCCAAACTCTGTAGTTAAGTTGCTCTCCTCTAGACACTTAATTTAGTTTGGAATGACGGGAAGGGGAAGGAATTTTGTGTAATGTTATAATCACCAGGTTTTCTTGTGTTGGTTGGAAGAGGAAACACACATAGGGGAAGTATGGATAACAACACAACATAAAACAACACACAACACTCACAAACAACCAATTTTGATGTGAATAAAAACACTCAGTAATGAAACACAGTGTTGTAATAATGTTGGTAGAATTACCAACAATATGTTAGGTAAAAGAACACATGCAACTAATGTGACATTTTATTGTGGCAACGTTTCGCTCTCCAGGAACTTTGTCAAGTTGTTACAACCAATACAAGGACAAAGAGGGTATATATATGTATGTATAGGTAATGTCTCATTAGTTACAGGTGTTACCTTTTACAAAACACAGTATTGATGAGGTGCCGTGTTTGTCACCATAAAGTAGCAACACACATGATGGGACTCACAGCTCCAGACAATGGTGCTCTTATAACTCTTTAATATACACTCTTAAAAGATGTTTGCACATCCCGCTGCCTTAACACATCCCGCTGCCTTAACACAGTCCGCTGTCTTAACACAGTCCACTGTCTTAACACAGCCCGCTGTCTTAACACAGTCCGCTGTCTTAACACAGCTCTCTGTCTTAACACAGCCCGCTGTCTTAACACAGCCCCCTGTCTTAACACAGTCCACTGTCTTAACACAGTCCACTGTCTTAACACAGTCCACTGTCTTAACACAATCCGCTGTCTTAACACAGTCCGCTGTCTTAACACAGCCCGCTGTCTTAACACAGCCCGCTGTCTTAACACAGCCCGCTGTCTTAACACAGTCCACTGTCTTAACACAGTCCGCTGTCTTAACACAGTCCACTGTCTTAACAAAGTCCGCTGTCTTAACACAGTCCACTGTCTTAACACAGTCCGCTGTCTTAACACAACCCGCTGTCTTAACACAGCCCGCTGTCTTAACACAGCCCGCTGTCTTAACACAGTCCGCTGTCTTAACACAGCCCGCTGTCTTAACACAGCCCGCTGTCTTAACACAGCCCACTGTCTTAACACAGTCCGCTGTCTTAACACAGCCCGCTGTCTTAACACAGTCCGCTGTCTTAACACAGCCCGCTGTCTTAACACAGTTTATTAACTCGGTAGAATGAATATTATGGTATATAAGATCAGTTGTTTATGATCATAATGATGATGAGACACATTACCGATAAGTTAATGAGTAAGACACATGTGTAACACCTGGTGATGAATATGACACATGTGTAACACCTGGTGATGAATATGACACATATGTAACACCTGGTGATGAATATGACACATGTGTAACACCTGGTGATGAATATGACACATGTGTAACACCTGGTGATGAATATGACACATATGTAACACCTGGTGATGAATATGACACATGTGTAACACCTGGTGATGAATATGACACATGTGTAACACCTGGTGATGAATAGGACATATGTGTAACACCTGGTGATGAATATGACACATGTGTAACACCTGGTGATGAATATGACATATGTGTAACACCTGGTGATGAATATGACACATGTGTGACACCTGGTGATGAATATGACACATGTGTAACACCTGACTATATTTACTGCTGTGACACTGATCACCTCAAAACTATTCTACTGTCTCCAGTGTTATTTCAGACTATTCTACTGAAGAAGCCTGCTGCGCAGGCGAACCGTTTCGGAGATAATGATACAGAGGTGTTGCACAGGTGTCTTATATTTATTGATTCTTTAGTGACCGCTGCAATGCAAGGTTAATCGAGGCGTCACCTGAATATTTGCACACAATATAATGCACAACCCAAAAAAAATACAACAGTGAAAAACAGAAATTCATGAGTGATTTCTTGTGTGTGCAAGCACATCTTCAGAGCTCTGAAGATGTGTGTGCAAGCACATCTTCAGAGCTCTGAAGATGTGTGTGCAAGCACATGAGAGTGCTCAATATTTTGTTTTCACTGTGGTTTTTTTTTTTCATTTAGAGTCGCGCGATTTACTGCGTTTTCTTGGCAGGTTGATGCTTGTGATCCAGTGATCCAGATGGGCAGCCAAGAACACCATTTACCGGAGCATTGTGATCCAGTGATCCAGATGGGCAGCCAAGAACACCATTTACCGGAGCATTGTGATCCAGTGATCCAGATGGGCAGCCAAGAACACCATTTACCGGAGCATTGTGATCCATTACACAACACAACATGTTCATGACAAGTGAGAGAACGTTCTGAGAGGAGAAGAACAACTGTCTTGGAGCACTTCATGAAGTAGTGGTGATGGGTGAGGTTGTCTTGGGTGAGATGGGTGAGGTTGTCTTGGGTGAGATGGGTGAGGTTGTCTTGGGTGAGATGGGTGAGGTTGTCTTGGGTGAGATGGGTGAGGTTGTCTTGGGTGAGATGGGTGAGGTTGTCTTGGGTGAGATGGGTGAGGTTGTCTTGGGTGAGATGGGTGAGGTTGTCTTGGGTTAGATGGGTGAGGCTGTCTTGGGTGAGATGGGTGAGGTTGTCTTGGGTGAGATGGGTGAGGTTGTCTTGGGTGAGATGGGTGAGGTTGTCTTGGGTGAGATGGGTGAGGTTGTCTTGGGTGAGATGGGTGAGGTTGTCTTGGGTTAGATGGGTGAGGCTGTCTTGGGTGAGATGGGTGATCTCACGCTAGTTATGTGGCTGTAGTTGTGTGGCTGTAGTTATGTGGCTGTAGTTGTGTGGCTGTAGTTATGTAGCTGTAGTTGTGTTGCTGTAGTTATGTGACTGTAGTTATGTGGCTGTAGTTGTGTTGCTGTAGTTATGTGACTGTAGTTATGTGGCTGTAGTTATGTGGCTGTAGTTATGTGGCTGTAGTTATGTGGCTGTAGTTGTGTGGCTGAAGTTATGTGGCTGTAGTTATGTGGCTGTAGTTGTGTGGCTGAAGTTATGTGGCTGTAGTTATGTAGCTGAAGTTATGTGGCTGTAGTTATGTGGCTGTAGTTATGTGGCTGTATGGTTGTAGTGGCTGTAGTTATGTGGCTGAGTTATGTGGCTGAGTTATGTGGCTGTAGTTGTGTGGATGTAGTTATGTGGCTGTAGTTATGTGGCTGTAGTTATGTGGCTGTAGTTATGTGGCTGTAGTTATGTGGCTGTAGTTATGTGGCTGTAGTTGTGTGGATGTAGTTATGTAGCTGTAGTTATGTGGCTGTAGTTATGTGGCTGTAGTTATGTGGCTGTAGTTATGTGGCTGTAGTTGTGTGGATGTAGTTATGTGGCTGTAGTTGTGTGGCTGTAGTTATGTGGCTGTAGTTATGTGGCTGTAGTTGTGCGGCTGTAGTTATGTGACTGTAGTTATGTGGCTGTAGTTGTGCGGCTGTAGTTATGTGGCTGTAGTTATGTGGCTGTAGTTATGTGGCTGTAGTTGTGTGGCTGTTGTTATGTGGCTGTAGTTATGTGGCTGTAGTTGTGCGGCTGTAGTTATGTGACTGTAGTTATGTGGCTGTAGTTATGTGGTTGTTGTTATGTGGCTGTAGTTATGTGGATGTAGTTGTGCGGCTGTAGTTGTGTTGCTGTAGTTATGTGGCTGTAGTTATGTGGCTGTAGTTATGTGGCTGTAGTTATGTGGCTGTAGTTGTGTGGCTGTTGTTATGTGGTTGTAGTTATGTGGCTGTAGTTGTGCGGCTGTAGTTATGTGACTGTAGTTATGTGACTGTAGTTATGTGGCTGTAGTTATGTGGCAGTAGTTATGTGGCTGTAGTTGTGTGGCTGTAGTTGTGTGGCTGTAGCCATGTGGCTGTATTACGTGGCTGAAGTTATGTGGCTGTAGTTATGTGGATGTAGTTGTGTTGCTGTAGTTATGTGGTTGTAGTTGTGTTGCTGTAGTTATGTGGCTGTAGTTATGTGGCTGTAGTTGTGTTGCTGTAGTTATGTGGCTGTAGTTGTGTTGCTGTAGTTATGTGGTTGTAGTTATGTGGCTGTAGTTATGTGGCTGTAGTTGTGTTGCTGTAGTTATGTGGCTGTAGTTATGTGGCTGTAGTTATGTGGCTGTAGTTGTGTTGCTGTAGTTATGTGGCTATAGTTGTGTTGCTGTAGTTATGTGGCTGTAGTTATGTGGCTGTAGTTATGTGGCTGTAGTTGTGTTGCTGTAGTTATGTGGCTGTAGTTGTGTTGCTGTAGTTATGTGGTTGTAGTTATGTGACTGTAGTTATGTGGCTGTAGTTATGTGGCTGTAGTTATGTGGCTGTAGTTGTGTTGCTGTAGTTATGTGGTTGTAGTTATGTGACTGTAGTTATGTGGCTGTAGTTATGTGGCTGTAGTTGTGTTGCTGTAGTTATGTGACTGTAGTTATGTGGTTGTAGTTTTGTGACTGTAGTTATGTGACTGTAGTTATGTGGCTGTAGTTGTGTTGCTGTAGTTATGTGACTGTAGTTATGTGGTTGTAGTTATGTGACTGTAGTTATGTGACTGTAGTTATGTGACTGTAGTTATGTGGCTGTAGTTGTGTGTTTGGAAGAAAAATGAGGTGGTGGGTGAGACAGAGGATGGGTGAGACAGAGGATGGGTGAGACAGAGGATGGGTGAGACAGAGGGTGGGTGAGACAGAGGATGGGTGAGACAGAGGATGGGTGAGACAGAGGATGGGTGAGACAGAGGATGGGTGAGACAGAGGATGGGTGAAACAGAGGTGGGTGAGACAGAGGGTGGGTGAGAAGAGGATGGGTGAAACAGAGGGTGGGTGAGACAGAGGGTGGGTGAGACAGAGGATGGGTGAGACAGAGGATGGGTGAGACAGAGGATGGGTGAGACAGAGGATGGGTGAAACAGAGGGTGGGTGAGACAGAGGGTGGGTGAGACAGAGGATGGGTGAGACAGAGGATGGGTGAAACAGAGGGTGGGTGAGACAGAGGATGGGTGAGACAGAGGATGGGTGAGACAGAGGATGGGTGAAACAGAGGGTGGGTGAGACAGAGGTGGGTGAAACAGAGGATGGGTGAGACAGAGGATGGGAGACAGAGATGGGTAGACAGAGGATGGGTGAGACAGGGGATGGTGAGACAGAGGTGGTGAAACAGAGGGTGGGTGAGACAGAGGATGGGTGAGACAGAGGATGGGTGAGACAGAGGATGGGTGAGACAGAGGATGGGTGAGACAGAGGGTGGGTGAGACAGAGGATGGGTGAGACAGAGGATGGGTGAGACAGAGGATGGGTGAGACAGAGGATGGGTGAAACAGAGGGTGGGTGAGACAGAGGTGGGTGAAACAGAGGATGGGTGAGACA
The DNA here is from genome assembly GCA_009830355.1 of Cherax destructor. Lineage (NCBI taxonomy): Eukaryota > Metazoa > Arthropoda > Malacostraca > Decapoda > Parastacidae > Cherax > Cherax destructor. The sequence goes on from WNWK01000825.1 coordinate 229,876, forward strand.
GAGGATGGGTGAGACAGAGGATGGGTGAGACAGAGGGTGGGTGAGACAGAGGATGGGTGAGACAGAGGGTGGGTGAGACAGAGGATGGGTGAGACAGAGGATGGGTGAGACAGAGGGTGGGTGAG
>WNWK01000825.1:235000-245000 GCA_009830355.1 Cherax destructor
TAGACCAAGTGTTTACAGTGAAACATATAGGTGAACAGTATTTGGATAAGGGTAAAGATGTTTTTGTGGCATTTATGGATTTGGAAAAGGCGTATGATAGGGTAGATAGGGGGCAATGTGGCAGATGTTGCAGGTGTATGGAATAGGAGGAAGGTTACTGAAAGCAGTGAAGAGTTTTTATGAGGATAGTGAGGCTCAGGTTAGAGTGTGTAGGAGGGAAGGGACTATTTCCCAGTAAAAGTGGGCCTTAGACAAGGATGTGTGATGTCACCGTGGTTGTTCAATATATTTATAGATGGGGTTGTAAGAGAAGTGAATGCAAGGGTCTTGGCAAAAGGTGTTGGTCTAAAAGATAAAGAAGCAAATACAAAGTGGGAGTTGTCACAGTTGCTTTTTGCTGATGACACTGTGCTTTGGGAGATTCTGAAGAGAAGCTGCAGAGGTTGGTGGATGAATTTGGTAGGGTGTGTAAAAGAAGAAAATTGAAAGTGAATATAGGAAAGAGTAAGGTGATGAGGATAACAAAAAGAATAGGTGACGAAAGATTGGATATCAGATTGGAGGGAGAGTATGGAGGAGGTGAATGTATTCAGATATTTGGGAGTGGACATGTCGGCGGATGGGTCTATGAAGGATGAGGTGAATCATAGAATTGATGAGGGAAAAGGGTGAGTGGAGCACTTCGGAGTCTGTGGAGACAAAGAACCTTGTCCATGGAAGTAAAGAGGGAATGTATGAGAGTATAGTTATACCAACGCTCTTATATGGGTGTGAAGCATGGGTGATGAATGTTGCAACGAGGAGAAGGCTGGAGGCAGTGGAGATGTCATGTCTGAGGTCAATGTGTGGTGTGAATATAATGCAGAGAATTCGGAGTTTGGAAATTAGGAGGAGGTGCGGATTACCAAAACGATTGTCCAGAGAGCTGAGGAGGGTTGTTGAGGTGGTTTGGACATGTAGAGAGAATGGAACGAGACAGAGTGACTTCGAGAGTGTATAAATCTGTAGTGGAGGGAAGGCGGGGTAGGGGTCGGCCTAGGAAAGGTTGGAGGGAGGGGTAAAGGAAGTTTTGTGTGCGAGGGCTTGGACTTCCAGCAAGCATGTGTGAGCGTATTTGATAGGAGTGAATGGAGGCATATGGTTTTAATACTTGACGTGCTGTTGGAGTGTGAGCAAAGTAACATTTATGAAGGGATTCAGGGAAACCGGCAGGCCGGACTTGAGTTCTGGAGATGGGAAGTACAGTGCCGGCACTCTGAAGGAGGGGTGTTAATGTTGCAGTTTTATAACTGTAGTGTAAAGCACCCTTCTGGCAAGACAGTGATGGAGTGAATGATGATGAAAGTTTTTCTTTTTCGGGCCACCCTGCCTTGGTGGGAATCGGCCGATGTGTTAATAAAAAAAAAAAAATATATATATATATATATGCAAGAAAACCACTATGAAAAAATAGAAGAATTCCAAGCGCTTTCGTGACTATTCACATTATCAAGGAACTATAACAGGAAACATGACAAGAAGGGCTTATATAAGGGGCGAGACTCACCTCACAGTCACATCACACTAACAAAGACTACACCTCACAGTAGCGTAACATCGCACGACTCTGTGAAGAGGAAAATAAGAAAGGACCTGAAACTCTTCCCAAGAATTAAGATTAGTCCAATTTATTATTAAATTCTTCCCAAATTTTATTAATTATAAATGAATCCAATTTATATAAACCAAAAGAAATATTCATATTATTTTCAAAACTGCTTTTAATGAAACATGATTCTATTATATTTCTCTCAACCATGGACTTGCTTGATACAACCTTCTCAGCATTTTGAAAATCAATTGGATGGTTAAAATCTCTCGCATGAAGAATTTAATAATAAATTGGACTAATCTTAATTCTTGGGAAGAGTTTCAGGTCCTTTCTTATTTTCCTCTTCACAGAGTCGTGCGATGTTACGCTACTGTGAGGTGTAGTCTTTGTTAGTGTGATGTGACTGTGAGGTGTAGTCTCGCCCCTTATATAAGCCCTTCTTGTCATGTTTCCTGTTATAGTTCCTTGATAATGTGAATAGTCACGAAAGCGCTTGGAATTCTTCTATTTTTTCATAGTGGTTTTCTTGCATATTCTGATATCACCTGTTTACTGTGATCTTTTTGCATATATATATATATATATATATATATATATATATATATATATATGGTTATGAGAATATCTGTGGGAAACGTCAAGGAAGTTCTTAGTGAATATTCAGGGAATATCAAGGAATGATAGAGAATATTTGATGTGTAAGACACATGTGCAACATTTGGGTATCTTTATTATTGGAACGTTTCGCCCACACGTTTCAACAATAAGGATACCCAGATGTTATACATGTGTCTTACTCATCAGCATGTCGGTATTGTATACCATTTTCAACACAGATATTTGTCTGGTATGATTATAATACCAAATTGAGAAACATGATTGATGGTGTAGTAGGGAAGATGGGAACACCCGGTGGAAATGAGAAATGAGAAATATATGTTTTCCTGCCCATGTTGGAATATGACTGATGTGTTGAAAAAGGTAGGTATAATAATTATGATTATTACCAATATTAAAATTTTAATGATAATGTAGCAATCCCTCACACTGTGGCAGCACTTGCTACTAAACGAAAAAAAAATACTGTTTTCTATATATATAAATACATAAAGCGTGCAACATAGGTCACAGTTGCTTGCCACTGCACAGCACTCAACATGCAGTCATACATCTGGGACTGACCACCTTGAAAATTAACATTTTTGCTATTTGGAACACATACTATGCTAACTGTTAACGCCTAGGACAAGTGACCAACATTTGCTGATAAAATTTATCATTTTAAGTAAGCCTTAAGAAAGTCATATAAATAACCAGGCCACATTTGCTTCAAGAAGTTGCATCTTGGGTTGAATTAAGACTGACAGACTTCATATAACTCACAGGTAATCGTCTTTAAACGCAAAAGAACGTAATAATGTTATGATATATCCCTATATATTCCTAAACGTGAACCTCTATGTAAGTGTATATACACTGAAAACTGACGTATTGTTTTAGAGATTAAAGTATATTTGATAGATGGTATCTAGGATTTGATAGATGGTATTTAGGATTTGATAAATGGCATCTAGGATTTGATAGATGGTATCTAGGATTTGATAGATGGTATCTAGGATTTGATAGATGGTATCTAGGATTGTTACCTTAATCATTCTAGTAATGTCTAGGTTTTAAACATTAACTCTAACTTAACGTCGCTAGTTACTTGTCACTATCCTCTAATTCCTTGTTCACATCTTCTGAAACTATTGATAAAATATGGCCTAATAATGCTACACTTTACTTAAAATAAATTATAATTGTCAGTAATTAACAGAAACTCCTGCTATAATATTAAAAGAAACCAGACATGAAAAATATGGTGAGGATAGATAAAAAAAAAAACACATTAATATGGAGAACTTTATCTCATCATTATAGTGAAATGGGGACCCATTGTAAAGTAACAGAGGAAAGCTGTATCCCTTTTGAGGGTTCCTGTTTTGTGAAAAGGGAAATTCACCTTAATGCAGGCAAAAAAATGTAAGTTAACTGAGCGCTTACCTGCGCATCCTTCTGCAGTAGTTTCTCTCCTTCTTCGCCTTCCTTGATGTGGTTGGTGTTAGTCTGGGCCTCAATACCAACTGGAGACGCTGTCATGGTGGACATGTTGGACTTAAGGACTGAGGAAGTTGAGGAACTCATCAGTTCGTCCCCTGTAAACTCTCCTCCTGGTGTCATGCCTGTTCTTCCCTGCTGGCTCGTCTCCAGGGCTCTGAGAAACAAGGTTTAAGTGTTATAGTTTTTTCTTCATTCAAGTTTATTCCCACATGCAGGTGTGTAAAGTGAGCATAGCTCATTATTGATATTAGTTATCTTTGATGTTTGCTTTAAATTACATTATTATGTAATTAATTTTGTGTTTGTATCATCCAAGTTAGTTTGAATTTGTCGTTTGTGTTTTCTATTCTTTTTTAAATATTTCACCTTTCAGTGATCTCCTCGTATCAAAGTTTTGCTGTTGTGTAGTCGACTCTCACCACAACATTGTGTTCAATATCAGTTTATTTACTTTATATAACATATGGTCGCTGTTATCTGATATTTCTTCCACCTCACAACTGATTATTTTCTGAAATCCCTTCTACAGCATTGCATGAAGCTCTGAGTCTTACATCTGCATGGCCTTCTGCAGCGCGTGTTTGTCTGTCAACTTGGAGGCTGCAACACCACCGTGCAGTTGAAGATACTTTGCACAACCACGGTTACTCCTGGCGACGGCAGCATCCAGCGGCGTCAGCAGCTGCCCTCGGGAGTTTCTCATAATAGGGTTGACTGCCGCCTGTGGGAGACGCAGACGAAGGAGTGAACAGAACACTTGGGAGTACCTGAGTAAGATAGATACCTGAGTGATTTAAAGTCTACACCTGAGTGATTTAAAGTCTACACCTGAGTGATTTAAGGTCTACACCTGAGTGATTTAAAGTCTACACCTGAGTGATTTAAAGTCTACACCTGAGTGATTTAAGGTCTACACCTGAGTGATTTAAAGTCTACACCTGAGTGATTTAAAGTCTACACCTGAGTGATTTAAAGTCTACACCTGAGTGATTTAAAGTCTACACCTTTGTTATTTAAAGTCTACACCTGAGTTATTTAAAGTCTACACCTGTGTAATTTAAAGTCTACACCTTAGTTATTTAAAGTCTACACCTGAGTTATTTAAAGTCTACACCTGAGTTATTTAAAGTCTACACCTGAGTAATTTAAAGTCTACACCAAGGTTATATGTTAAGAAGAAGTATCAACTCATTCACGAAATCGTAATAACCCAATTGTAAACAAACCACGGAACGGGCGGGGCTTAAACCCATGACAAAAGAGTCTTAAAACTCCCAGGCCAGTTGGTTAGAGCCAGCTGGCACATTGGTTAACACACTGGCGTGGGAGTTTATTATATTCCCTGTCTGGGGTTCGATCTTTACCTATTCTGTTGGAAATCTACTTCTATTTAGATTAAGGACTATCGTGTATTATGTAGAAGTATGAGGCAAAGAGAGTACGCAGAAAACTGTAAATGCTGAGGTTGATAAAGACTGAGGATAAATGTAGGCAAGGAGGATAATACAAGTGGATCGTACTGAAGTATTAGAGACTAAGATGAAAACGGAAAAAGATATTGGTTGAAAAAGGTATATAAACTTCTCAGATAACTGATACACAATAGTTCACAAAATACAGCACAATATAATGTTGATAAATGGTTCAGAGAACCGACAAGTTGATAAATTAGACACTTAGGTATCTTTATTGAGGAAACGTTTCGCCACACAGTGGCTTCATCAGTCCATCAATTGATAGACTGATTACATCGACTCCAGGCAGATGGACTGATTACCTCAAACTCCTTCTGATCTTCACCATTCTCTTTTGTATGGACTGACGAAGCCAATGTGTGGCGAAACGTTTCCTCAATAAAGATACCCAAGTGTTACATATGTGTCTAATTTATCAACCTCTCACTAAAATTCAGTTCCTCCACCGTCACTCTACACACAGCTGTACTATACTCACACTTGTACCTGTACCATACTCACACTTGTACCTGTACCATACTCACACTTGTACCTGAACCATACTCACACCTGTATCATACTCACACTTGTACCTGTACCATACTCACACTTGTACCTGAACCATACTCACACTTGTACCTGAACCATACTCACACCTGTATCATACTCACACTTGTACCTGTACCATACTCACACTTGTACCTGTACCATACTCACACTTGTACCTGAACCATACTCACACCTGTATCATACTCACACTTGTACCTGTACCATACTCACACTTGTACCTGAACCATACTCACACTTGTACCTGAACCATACTCACACCTGTATCATACTCACACTTGTACCTGTACCATACTCACACTTGTACCTGTACCATACTAACACTTGTACCTGTACCATACTCACACTTGTACCTGAACCATACTCACACCTGTATCATACTCACACTTGTACCTGTACCATACTCACACTTGTACCTGTACCATACTCACACTTGTACCTGTACCATACTCACACTTGTACCTGTACCATACTCACACTTGTACCTGTACCATACTCATACTTGTACCTGAACCATACTCACACCTGTATCATACTCACACTTGTACCTGTACCATACTCACACTTGTACCTGTACCATACTAACACTTGTACCTGTACCATACTCACACTTGTACCTGTACTATACTCACACTTGTACCTGAACCATACTCACACCTGTATCATACTCACACTTGTACCTGTACCATACTCACACTTGTATCATACTCACACTTGTACCTGTACCATACTCACACTTGTATCATACTCACACTTGTACCTGTACCATACTCACACTTGTATCATACTCACACTTGTACCTGTACCATACTCACACTTGTATCATACTCACACTTGTACCTGTACCATACTCACACTTGTACCTGAACCATACTCACACCTGTATCATACTCACACTTATAAATGTACCATACTCACACTTGTATCATACTCACACTTGTACCTGTACCATACTCACACTTGTATCATACTCACACTTGTACCTGTACCATACTCACACTTGTACCTGAACCATAATCACACCTGTATCATACTCACACTTGTACCTGTACCATACTCACAATTGTATCATACTCACACTTGTACCTGTACCATACTCACACTTGTATCATACTCACACTTGTACCTGTACCATACTCACACTTGTACCTGTACCATACTCACACTTGTACCTGTATCATACTCACACTTGTACCTGTACCATACTCACACTTGTACCTGTACCATACTCACACTTGTACCTGTACCATACTCACACTTGTACCTGTATCATACTCACACTTGTACCTGTACCATACTCACACTTGTACCTGTACCATACTCACACTTGTACCTGTACCATACTCGCACTAGTACCTGTACCATTCTCACACTTGTACCTGAACCATACTCATACCTGTATCATACTCACACTTGTACCTGTACCATAATCACACATGTATCATACTCACACTTGTACCTGTACCATACTCACACTTGTATCATACTCACACTTGTACCTGTACCATACTCACACTTGTACCTGAACCATACTCACACCTGTATCATACTCACACTTGTACCTGTACCATACTCACACTTGTATCATACTCACACTTGTACCTGTACCATACTCACACTTGTACCTGTACCATACTCACACTTGTACCTGTATCATACTCACACTTGTACCGGTACCATACTCACACTTGTACCTGTATCATACTCACACTTGTACCTGTACCATACTCACACTTGTATCATACTCACACTTGTACCTGTACCATACTCACACTTGTATCATACTCACACTTGTACCTGTACCATACTCACACTTGTATCATACTCACACTTGTACCTGTACCATACTCACACTAGTACCTGTACCATTCTCACACTTGTACCTGAACCATACTCACACCTGTATCATACTCACACTTGCACCATACTCACACTTGTACCTGTACCATACACACACTTACACCTGTACCATACTCACACTTGTACCTGTACCATACTCATTCTTGTATCATACTCACACCTGTATCATACTCACACTTGTACCATACTCACACTTGCATCATACTCACACTTGTATCTGTACCATACTCACACTTACACCTGTACCATACTCACACTTGTACCTGTACCATACTCACACTTGTACCTGTACCATACTCACACTTGTACCTGTACCATACTCACACTTGTACCATACTCACACCTGTATCATACTCACACTTGTACCATACTCACACTTGTACCTGTACCATACTCACACTTGTACCTGTACCATACTCACACTTGTACCTGTACCATACTCACACCTGTACCTGTAACCATACCTGAACTTACACTCGTGTCCACACCCCGACTCATACCTACAATACCCTACCTGTTTATCCATAAGAATCTTGCACATCTCAATATTATTGTTGATAGCTGCAATATGGAGTGGACAGCGGCCGTCAAGATTTGGAGCATTGACGGTATCTGGCCTCATGGACAGTAACCACCTGCAACAACGATACTGCACTTCACGATACCTGCTCCTGCAACAGCTGGTATATATATATATATATATATATATATATATATATATATATATATATATATATATATATATATATATATATATATATATATATGCATGCATAACCATACGCTAATTAAATAAACCCAATAATAAGGTCAGTACGTACTCACAAAACAAGGTCAGTACTCACAAGACGAGGTCAGTACTCACAAGACAAGGTCCTTACGGCCGGACTGGCAGGCTTCATGAAGGGGAAGGTCACCCTTAACGTTCCTCATCCACAGGTCAGCTCCTTTACGGTGGAGCAACTTCAAGGTCTCCAGCTGACCCTTGGCAGCTCCACAGTGCGCTGGTCTGACATCAAGGACACGAACGCAGGTCAGACATCAAGGACACGAACGCAGGTCAGACACCAGGACAGAGTAAGAAGGAGAAGCAGCGAGTAGAACAGAGAGAGATTACGAAGAGGAGAGTAGAATAGAGGGAAAGAGAGAGATTAAGAAGAAGAGAGTAGAATAGAGGGAGAGACAGAGATTACGAAGAGGAGAGTAGAATAGAGGGAAAGAGAGAGATTAAAAAGAAGAGAGTAGAATAGAGGGAGAGAGAGAGATTAAGAAGAAGAGAGTAGAATAGAGGGAGAGAGAGAGATTAAGAAGAAGAGAGTAGAATAAGGGGATGGAAATATTAGGATGGAAGAAAATACAAGAAGATACGTAATAATACAGAATACAGATCAAGAACAATCGCTGTAATAAATTCTTGGTGGTTATTTTTAAGTATAGTGAAAAGTGAGATATTATAAGATATATTACGATATATTAAGAGTGTTAAGGTGTCTACATGACAAGTAAAAAACTTAAGGTGAGTTAGTTAACAATGTCTAACTCATAATTTGTTATCAACAATTAGCTAACTTGTCCTGCAACATTATAACTGAAAACTAATATGAGTTGTGAGCTTACAACTCCATTAATAATTAATTAATTAGTTGAAATTTGTTTTTAACACGAATTATTACACTAATGTTAACCTTGGTATAATGTCCGTGTCTTGAAGGACACGGTCAACGATGTCCGTGTCTTGAAGGACACGGTCAACGATGTCCGTGTCGTGAAGGACACGGTCAACGATGTCCGTGTCTTGAAGGACACGGTCAACGATGTCCGTGTCTTGAAGGACACGGTCAACGATGTCCGTGTCTTGAAGGACACGGTCAACGATGTCCGTTTCGTGAAGGACACGGTCAACGATGTCCGTGTCTTGAAGGACACGGTCAACGATGTCCGTGTCGTGAAGGACACGGTCAACGATGTCCGTGTCTTGAAGGACACGGTCAACGATGTCCGTGTCTTGAAGGACACGGTCAACGATGTCCGTGTCTTGAAGGACACGGTCAACGATGTCCGTGTCGTGAAGGACACGGTCAACGATGTCCGTGTCTTGAAGGACACGGTCAACGATGTCCGTGTCTTGAAGGACACGGTCAACGATGTCCGTGTCGTGAAGGACACGGTCAACGATGTCCGTGTCGTGAAGGACACGGTCAACGATGTCCGTGTCTTGAAGGACACGGTCAACGATGTCCGTGTCGTGAAGGACACGGTCAACGATGTCCGTGTCTTGAAGGACACGGTCAACGATGTCCGTGTCTTGAAGGACACGGTCAACGATGTCCGTGTCTTGAAGGACACGGTCAACGATGTCCGTGTCGTGAAGGACACGGACAAAGAAGTCCATACCTTGAAGGACACGGACATAGACACTCATACC
>WNWK01000825.1:250000-252500 GCA_009830355.1 Cherax destructor
ACACTGGGTCAAGGGTCAGGAGGTCATGACGTTGTTACTGGTTTAATAAACTTTCTAGAACTTGTAACATTAGCATGATAATACCATGACATAAATGATCACGAAACACAAAATTTAGAACTGGTAGTGTTTTAAAGGATCATAGCAGGTGAGGGAACTTTTAGCAGTGGAAAAGAGGCATCCCGACTGGTGGAGGGACAGGAAAGGTAGAACTTTTGGTGGGCACTGAGTGCCAGTAGTGCCCAGGGCTCACTTCACCACTCTGGGCAACTCAAAAGCATCAGTTCAAAATCCGGAACTGCATGGTGGAGATATTCTTAATGATAAACAAAATTAAACAGATCATAATCAGTGAATAGAGTAATTTATTAATCTGTGTTATTATACTTATTATTAATCTTAATATTATATACATGTGATCTTACAGTAGTGACGTGTGTGCTTGATTTTCCACAAAATATTGTACAGAAGTTATTGATGCCATAGCGAGTGACCACCGCACAGGACCAGCCAGGAGCCCCGTCCAAGAGTGCCAGGAAAGAGCCTATGAAAGCAAGAGCTGTTATAGTTGAGAGTTTAAAGAGTATTGATGGAGAATGACGGTGGGTGCAGGGGAACATTTTAGGCATAGTGGAGATGGCTAATAGCGAGGAAGACTGTTGGAGATACAGGCCAGGCTTAGAGGAGAACGTTATTGATAAAGTTATTGTTGGTGGTGAAGGTTGCTGGTGACAGAGGTGCATTTAGTAATGAAGGTTGCTGGTGACAGTTACTTGTGGTCACTGGTATATAGCAGAGACAGGCAGCAGAGGACTTACAAGTCCACACTGAGGCTATCTGCTGAGAAGCATTATCTATTTCTATCTAGATTAAGGACTATCATGCATCTTCTAGGCGAATTAGTCAGGACTAGAAAAACAGGGTGACAGAGAAGCTTTGCTGAGAAAAGCTGATAGTAGAAGCAAGGATTGCAGAAAGAATGCTGCAGCAGCTCAGGGAGTATCCCACAGATAGAAATCCACAAAGTTCACTACTCATACTCCATGAAATATGTCAGTCAGCTAATAAGAGGAACTTAACTCCCGCTCGATACTGGTTGCTGACGATGTGAAAGTGATGAGAAAATATAGCAAAACAATGTTTGGATATTTTGCAGGCAAAAATCCAACATGTGGCTGCTCTATTTCAATGTCAATAAGTGCAAAACACGAGGGTGGGAGATGGGTAAGATGTCAGGTAACAAAGGAACAACTAGGAGGGGAAGCAATTCTAGGAGATTAGATAACATAGCAGCTCTCCCTCACTCTCTCTCCCTCCAGAGTTGAATATAAACTATCTTCCATCAGTGGTGTATACAGGGTTGGTAATATGACAACTGCTCTTCAACACCCTAAACACACACATTCAATACTCTATACACCTAGTAAATCATGCCAGTCCCCGAGTACACAGTACCAGTATGTAATCCACACCAAATACAAATCCATATAAGCTTGATAATGTCTGTGTTTACAACCAGTTAACTCCCGAGGGACATACGCTAAGGACAAAAAATACTGGAACTATACATCACATCAATGGAAGAAAAAATAGGCAAGGGAAATGTAATCTCGATTAAGACAGAGACAAGGTCATTGTAGGCAGGCACTAGGTCAGTGTAGGCAGGTACTAGGTCAGTGTAGGCAGGTACTAGGTCAGTGTAGGCAGGCACTAGGTCAGTGTAGGCAGGTACTAGGTCAGTGTAGGCAGGTACTAGGTCAGTGTAGGCAGGTACTAGGTCAGTGTAGGCAGGCACTAGGTCAGTGTAGGCAGGTACTAGGTCAGTGTAGGCAGGTACTAGGTCAGTGTAGGCAGGTAGCATTGCAACACCAACACTCAGGTGAAACACCTAGGTTCAAAAATAACTTCTTCAGTGTAAGATTAATGGAAAAAGAGGAAATAGCTAGATCCAGAGGTAGTGGAGGCAAGAGTCATCCATGAGATCCAGAGGTAGTGGAGGCAAGAGTCATCCATGAGATCCAGAGGTAGTGGAGGCAAGAGTCATCCATGAGATCCAGAGGTAGTGGAGGCAAGAGTCATCCATGAGATCCAGAGGTAGTGGAGGCAAGAGTCATCCATGAGATCCAGAGGTAGTGGAGGCAAGAGTCATCCATGAGATCCAGAGGTAGTGGAGGCAAGAGTCATCCATGAGATCCAGAGGTAGTGGAGGCAAGAGTCATCCATGAGATCCAGAGGTAGTGGAGGCAAGAGTCATCCATGAGATCCAGAGGTAGTGGAGGCAAGAGTCATCCATGAGATCCAGAGGTAGTGGAGGCAAGAGTCATCCATGAGATCCAGAGGTAGTGGAGGCAAGAGTCATCCATGAGATCCAGAGGTAGTGGAGGCAAGAGTCATCCATGAGATCCAGAGGTAGTGGAGGCAAGAGTCATCCATGAGATCCAGAGGTAGTGGAGGCAAGAGTCATCCATGAGATCCAGAGGTAGTGGAGGCAAGAGTCATC
>WNWK01000825.1:255000-375501 GCA_009830355.1 Cherax destructor
GGTAGAAATGGTCTGTGTATTTCGGTCTCAGACTAAGTAAGAGACCAGGTTGTAGAACAAGCTTTTACTCATACATTTCGCTCTGTGTAGGGCGAAACGTTTTGACCAAATATAAGTTGTGTCTTTCCTCTCACTGCTGTTAACAGAATACAACCTGGATCTACAACTCTTCAACCTGAGCTTGAAATAACAAACACTTTCTGATCACAGACTGATTTTTTCTCCGTGTGTGAGACTGGAAGATTCCCACTAGGATGGGCGTCCCAGAACAGCGTCCTACCAGCGCTGGCAGCCCAGAGAAGGGGCTGGCGTCCGTCATGGTCAGTTACGGAGACGTCAACGCCCCGTTGCAGTAACTTACGTAGCACCATCAGTCCTATACGCACGTCGTTACCCATCTCACTGTTGGGGCCGCACATCTGATGGTGAGACATGATACGTGGTTACTGCCTCTCACTGTCACCACCCCCACCTGGTTAATTATCCACCACCAGGTTAATTATCTACCACCAAGTTAATTATCTACCACCAGGTTAATTATCTACCATCAGGTTAGTTATCTACCACCAAGTTAATTATCCACCACCAGGTTAGTTATCTACCACCAGGTTAGTTATCTACCACCAAGTTAATTATCTACCAGATATTAGACTATGTGACGATCATGCAGTGGTCCGTCATGTATAATAACTGTAAGACCTTTAATACCTGTTGTAGTGGTAACCCACCTGAACAGCATAGTGAAGGGGGTAACTCACCTAGACAGTATAGTTTAGTGGTAACTCACCTGAGGAGCAAAGTGTAGTGGTAACTCACCTGAGTAGCATAGTGTAGTGGTAACTTACCTGAACAGCATAGTGTAGGGGGTAACTCACCTGAGCAGCATAGTGTAGGGGGTAACTCACCTGAGCAGCATAGTGTAGGGGGTAACTCACCTGAGCAGCATAGTGTAGGTGGTAACTCACCTGAGCAGCATAGTGTAGGTGGTAACTCACCTGAGCAGTATAGTGTAGGGGGTAACTCACCTGAGCAGCATAGTGTAGGTGGTAACTCACCTGAGCAGCATAGTGTAGGAGTAACTCACCTGGGCAGCATAGTGTAGGGGTAACTCACCTGGGCAGCATAATGTAGGGGGTAACTCACCTGGGCAGCATAGTGTAGGGGGTAACTCACCTGGGCAGCATAGTGTAGGGGGTAACTCACCTGGGCAGCATAGTGTAGGGGGTAACTCACCTGGGCAGCATAGTGTAGGGGTAACTCACCTGGGCAGCATAGTGTAGGTGGTAACTCACCTGAGCAGCATATTGTAGGTGGTAACTCACCTGAGTAGCATAGTGTAGTGGTAACTTACCTGAACAGCATAGTGTAGGGGTAACTCACCTGAGCAGCATAGTGTAGGGGGTAACTCACCTGAGCAGCATAGTGTAGGTGGTAACTCACCTGAGCAGCATAGTGTAGGGGTAACTCACCTGGGCAGCATAGTGTAGGGGGTAACTCACCTGGGCAGCATAGTGTAGGGGGTAACTCACCTGGGCAGCATAGTGTAGGGGTAACTCATCTGGGCAGCATAGTGTAGGTGGTAACTCACCTGGGCAGCATAGTGTAGGGGGTAACTCACCTGGGCAGCATAGTGTAGGGGGTAACTCATCTGGGCAGCATAGTGTAGGGGGTAACTCACCTGGGCAGCATAGTGTAGGGAGTAACTCACCTGGGCAGCATAGTGTAGGGGGTAACTCACCTGGGCAGCATAGTGTAGGGGGTAACTCACCTGGGCAGCATAGTGTAGGGGGTAACTCACCTGGGCAGCATAGTGTAGGGGGTAACTCATCTGGGCAGCATAGTGTAGGGGGTAACTCATCTGGGCAGCATAGTGTAGGGGTAACTCACCTGGGCAGCATAGTGTAGGGGGTAACTCACCTGGGCAGCATAGTGTAGGGGTAACTCATCTGGGCAGCATAGTGTAGGGGGTAACTCACCTGGGCAGCATAGTGTAGGGGGTAACTCACCTGGGCAGCATAGTGTAGGGGGTAGGCACCATGTATGTCAGGGGTGCTGGGGTCGCCACCAACGTCTATCAACAACTCCAATAGTTCGACCTCTCCACACACTGTAGGGGAACAACATTATGCAACAATTATTAACCTAGATGGTAAATAATTTACTGGATAAGCCTATATTAAATATTATCACGAGGTAACCTCTAAATCCGTAAGGGTCATTCAGCGCCTGGGTACTGAGTGCAATATATTTCCATCCAAGGAAGTGTAGATTGAGTCCCTTGGATCAAGAGCTCCTCACGGGTGTTCACTTATCAACATTTATAACTGACGTGTTCGTTATAAAACGAATTAATTCGTCTCTTTTCGTTATAATATCTTGCGAAACAAAGTAATTGGAAGTAATTAGAGGTTAAGTGACGTGTGTTGTGAGTGTTGTTGCTATCACTCTCTTATCAGCACTTGTGTTGCAAGTAGCAACACTCCCGTGTGTTGTGAGTGTTGTTGCTATCACTCTCTTATCAGCACTTGTGTTGCAAGTAGCAACACTCCCGTGTGTTGTGAGTGTTGTTGCTATCACTCTCTTATCAGCACTTGTGTTGCATGTAGCAACACTCCGGTAGCAACATTCCAGCACTCCAGTAGCAACATTCCAGTAGCAACACTCCAGTAGCAACACACCAGTAGCAACACTCCAGTAGCAACACTCCAGTTCCACTCCAGTAGCATCACTCCAGTACCACTCCAGTAGCAACACTCCGGTAGCAACATTCCAGCACTCCAGTAGCAACATTCCAGCACTCCAGTAGCAACATTCCAGTAGCAACACTCCAGTAGCAACACACCAGTAGCAACACTCCAGTAGCAACACACCAGTAGCAACACACCAGTAGCAACACTCCAGTAGCAACACTCCAGTAGCAACAAACCAGTAGCAACACTCCAGTAGCAACACTCCAGTAGCAACACACCAGTAGCAACACTCCAGTAGCAACACTCCAGTACCAACACTCCAGTAGCAACACACCAGTAGCAACACTCCAGTAGCAACACTCCAGTACCAACACGCCAGTAGCAACACTTCAGTACCACTCCAGTAGAAACACTTCAGTACCACTCCAGTAGCAACACTCTAGTAGCAACATTTCAGCACTCCAGTAGCAACACTCCAGTACTCACTATACAACAACATTAGTCTATTTTAACATTCTCCCTCCCTCCCCCCCTACTAAGGTAGGCTGACTTAGAAAAAGGAAGCACATGCACCATTATTCAAGCAACAGCTGTCGTGCCAGGCGTAAACACACACATGACTATACAAACAACTCTGAGCTGCTGTAGTAAACTAATGTTTACAAACACAGAAGACATGAAGAGTTTACATGACTTAATAAATCTCATAGGCCAACAGTGTGCCAGTTTAACGCAGGCCAACAGTGTACCAGTTTACCGCAGGCCAACAGTGTGCCAGTTTAACGCAGGCCAACAGTGTACCTGTTTACCGCAGGCCAACAGTGTACCAGTTTAACGCAGGCCAACAGTGTACCAGTTTACCGCAGGCCAACAGTGTGCCAGTTTAACGCAGGCCAACAGTGTACCAGTTTACGGCCGGCCAACAGTGTGCCAGTTTACCGCAGGCCAACAGTGTGCCAGTTTACCGCAGGCCAACAGTGTGCCAGTTTAACGCAGGCCAACAGTGTACCAGTTTACCGCAGGCCAACAGTGTACCAGTTTACCGCAGACCAACAGTGTACCAGTTTACCGCAGGCCAACAGTGTACCAGTTTACCGCAGACCAACAGTGTACCAGTTTACCGCAGGCCAACAGTGTACCAGTTTAACGCAGGCCAACAGTGTACCAGTTTACCGCAGGTCAACAGTGTGCCAGTTTACCGCAGGCCAACAGTGTACCAGTTTACCGCAGGCCAACAGTGTACCAGTTTAACGCAGGCCAACAGTGTGCCAGTTTACCGCAGGTCAACAGTGTGCCAGTTTACCGCAGGCCAACAGTGTGCCAGTTTACCGCAGGTCAACAGTGTGCCAGTTTACCGCAGGCCAACAGTGTACCAGTTTACCGCAGGCCAACAGTGTACCAGTTTACCGCAGACCAACAGTGTACCAGTTTACCGCAGGCCAACAGTGTACCAGTTTAACGCAGGCCAACAGTGTACCAGTTTACCGCAGGTCAACAGTGTACCAGTTTACCGCAGGCCAACAGTGTACCAGTTTACCGCAGGTCAACAGTGTACCAGTTTAACGCAGGCCAACAGTGTACCAGTTTAACGCAGGCCAACAGTGTACCAGTTTACCGCAGGCCAACAGTGTGCCAGTTTACCGCAGGCCAACAGTGTACCAGTTTACCGCAGACCAACAGTGTGCCAGTTTACCGCAGGTCAACAGTGTGCCAGTTTACCGCAGGCCAACAGTGTGCCAGTTTACCGCAGGCCAACAGTGTGCCAGTTTACCGCAGGTCAACAGTGTGCCAGTTTACCGCAGGCCAACAGTGTGCCAGTTTACCGCAGGCCAACAGTGTGCCAGTTTACCGCAGGTCAACAGTGTGCCAGTTTACCGCAGGTCAACAGTGTGCCAGTTTACCGCAGGCCAACAGTGTGCCAGTTTACCGCAGGTCAGCAGTGTACCAGTTTACCGCAGGCCAACAGTGTACCAGTTTACCGCAGACCAACAGTGTACCAGTTTACCGCAGGCCAACAGTGTACCAGTTTAACGCAGGCCAACAGTGTGCCAGTTTACCGCAGGTCAACAGTGTGCCAGTTTACCGCAGGCCAACAGTGTGCCAGTTTACCGCAGGTCAACAGTGTGCCAGTTTACCGCAGGTCAACAGTGTGCCAGTTTACCGCAGGCCAACAGTGTGCCAGTTTACCGCAGGTCAACAGTGTGCCAGTTTACCGCAGGTCAACAGTGTGCCAGTTTACCGCAGGTCAACAGTGTGCCAGTTTACCGCAGGTCAACAGTGTGCCAGTTTACCGCAGGCCAACAGTGTGCCAGTTTACCGCAGGTCAACAGTGTGCCAGTTTACCGCAGGTCAACAGTGTGCCAGTTTACCGCAGGCCAACAGTGTGCCAGTTTACCGCAGGCCAACAGTGTGCCAGTTTACCAGTCCCGCCCAAAGAATTTAACCGGGAACAATATTACAGGTACTGTTGGGTAACAACATAGTTAATAACTCAAGTTTGAGGTAAAAGCAGTTACCAGATCAATATCTTACCGCGGTCCAGAGTCTACCCACCAGTGATCCACAAGTCTCCACCGCGGTCCACAAGTCTATCTACCAGCTGGTCAACAAGTGCATCTACCACCACTGATCCACAAGTCTACTCCACCAGCTGATCCACAAGTCTACTCCACCAGCTGGTCGACAAGTCTACTCCACCAGCTGGTCCACAAGTCTACTCCACCAGCTGGTCCACAAGTTACTCCACCAGCTGGTCCACAAGTCTACTCAACCACAAATAACAAAATTGCATGTAAATGAATTTTCACTTGAATTTTGGAACTTTTCTGAGCTGAATCTAAAGTTATGTCGACAAAGACAAGTTTAACTGTCCAAGTTTTTAACTTAAATCAAAGTATTAAATTTCCAGAAAAATATTGAGTGCCGGTGCTCACACCCTGAGTAATATTGAGTGCTGGTGCTCACACCCTGAGTATTATTGAGTGCTGGTGCTCACACCCTGAGTAATATTGAGTGCTGGTGCTCACACCCTGAGTATTATTGAGTGCCGGTGCTCACACCCTGAGTAATTTTGAGTGCTGGTGCTTACACTCAGAGTAATATTGAGTGCTGGTGCTCACACCCTGAGTATTATTGAGTGCTGGTGCTCACACCCAGAGTAATATTAAGTGCTGATTACCTTCTAGCATGACTGATAGTGTGGTAGTTTGCTGGTGGGATTACCTCAGTTTCTTATAGCTGGGCTGTCAGCGTCGTCTGTGTCACAGAGGTACACACTCTCAGTGTATATCTTCTGCTGTTACCCAGTATTGTGCTTCATTCCTTCAGTTTCTTATGCTGGTGCTTCATAGAGTAAGAGTGTCTTCTGATATTGCTGTCTGCCAAGTAACTTGATTAGTTGAGTCCTGCCAGAACTCTTGAGGGAGTATCCTTCTGATGGGTTATTGTGATCGTCCTGCCAGCACTCACTCTTCTGAGTGTATTATTCTGATGGGTTATAGTGATCGTCCTGCCAGCACTCACTCTTCTGAGTGTATTATTCTGATGGGTTATTGTGATCGTCCTGCCAGTACTCACTCTTGTGGGAGTATTATTCTGATGGGTTATAGTGATCGCCCTGCCAGCACTCACTCTTGTGGGAGTATTATTCTGATGGGTTATTATGATCGTCCTGCCAGCACTCATTCTTGTGGGAGTATTATTCTGATGGGTTATTATGATCGTCCTTCCAGCACTCACTCTTGTGGGTGTATTATTCTGATGGGTTATTGTGATCGTCCTGCCTGCCCTCACTCTTCTGAGTGTATTATTCTGATGGGTTAATACACTACGTAATTTTTCCTATAGTCTATTTTCTTAATGAGGAAGTGTTAGATTATTCATTGACAATATAATCAACACTGTGAGTGCTGAGACACACTGACAGTATAATCAACACTGTGAGTGCTGAGACACACTGACAGTATAATCAACACTGTGAGTGCTGAGACACACTGACAGTATAATCAACACTGTGAGTGCTGAGACTCACTGACAATATAATCAACACTGTGAATGCTGAGAGACACTGACAGTATAATCAACACTGTGAGTGCTGAGACACACTGACAATATAATAAACACTGTGAGTGCTGAGACTCACTGACAGTATAATCAACACTGTGAGTGCTGAGAGACACTGACAGTATAATCAACACTGTGAGTGCTGAGACACACTGACAGTATAATCAACACTGTGAGTGCTGAGACACACTGACAGTATAATCAACATTGTGAGTGCTGAGACACACTGACAGTATAATCAACACTGTGAGTGCTGAGACACACTGACAGTATAATCAACATTGTGAGTGCTGAGACAGACTGACAGTATAATCAACACTGTGAGTGCTGAGACACACTGAGAGGGCACAGACAAGCTGCTCAAAACAGAGAACCAGAGTTAATATTGAAGATTAATAAGAACACAGAGATGTAACAGAGGCGTCAAAAACTATTTCTCTGAAAATCTGGATGGAATATAGATGTGGTGAAGGCTTCCTCCAACCACAGCTTCAAGATAAGGTATGACAGTACAAGGGCGGGTAGTCTCTGGTAACTGTCGGTCAAGCTAACCTAATAGGTGGGGTTAGGAGCTGTGTCTCGACCCCAGCAAAGACAAGTGGGTGAGAGCACATGTACATACCCTCCCACACAAGAAGACAAAGTGTGTCTTTACACGACCTTCTTCCCCTCTCTCTTATTAATGACTTAAAGCATTAGTGGAAGTAGTGGCTGTCAGTGTCACTCACGACACATAGCAAGACACTGTCAGGACACTGTCACTCACGACACATAGCAAGACACTGTCACTCACGACACATAGTAGCAGGACACTGTCACTCACGACACATAGCAAGACACTGTCAATCACGACACATAGCAAGACACTGTCACTCACGACACATAACAAGACACTG
Organism: Cherax destructor; assembly: GCA_009830355.1. Classification (NCBI taxonomy): domain Eukaryota; kingdom Metazoa; phylum Arthropoda; class Malacostraca; order Decapoda; family Parastacidae; genus Cherax; species Cherax destructor. Next base: position 262,649 of record WNWK01000825.1, read on the forward strand.
TCAGGACACTGTCACTCACGACACATAGCAAGACACTGTCAGGACACTGTCACTCACGACACATAGTAAGACACTGTCAGGACACTGTCACTCACGGCACATAGCAAGACACTGTCAATCACGACACATAGCAAGACACTGTCAATCACGACACATAGCAAGACACTGTCAGGACACTGTCACTCACGGCACATAGCAAGACACTGTCAATCACGACACTTAGCAAGACACTGACACTCACGACACATAGCAAGACACTGTCAGGACACTGTCACTCACGGCACATAGCAAGACACTGTCAATCACGACACTTAGCAAGACACTGTCAGGACACTGTCACTCACGACACATAGTAAGACACTGTCAGGACACTGTCACTCACGGCACATAGCAAGACACTGTCAATCACGACACATAGCAAGACACTGTCAATCACGACACATAGCAAGACACTGTCAGGACACTGTCACTCACGGCACATAGCAAGACACTGTCAGGACACTGTCACTCACGGCACATAGCAAGACACTGTCAGGACACTGTCACTCACGGCACATAGCAAGACACTGTCAATCACGACACATAGCAAGACACTGTCAATCACGACACATAACAATACAGTGTCAAGACACATAACATGGAATCATAACACATTCACATCATCCACAACATGGCTACACCCAGGAAAGTAATCACATCATCTACAACATGGCTACACCCAGGAAAGTAATCACATCATCCACAACATGGCTACACCCAGGTAAGTAATCACATCATCCACAACATGGCTACACCCAGGTAAGTAATCACATCATCCACAACATGGCTACACCCAGGAAAGTAATCACATCATCCACAACATGGCTACACCCAGGAAAGTAATCACATCATTCACAACATGGCTACACCCAGGTAAGTAATCACATCATCTACAACATGGCTACATCAAGGAAAGTAATCACATCATCCACAACATGGCTACACCCAGGTAAGTAATAACATCATCCACAACATGGCTACACCCAGGAAAGTAATCACATCATCCACAACATGGCTACACCCAGGAAAGTAATCACATCATCTACAACATAACTACACCCAGGAAAGTAATCACATAATCCACAACATGGCTACACCCAGGTAAGTAATCACATCATCCACAACATGGCTACACCCAGGTAAGTAATCACATCATCCACAACATGGCTACATCCAGGAAAGTAATCACATCATCCACAACATGGCTACACCCAGGTAAGTAATAACATCATCCACAACATATCTACACCCAGGAAAGTAATCACATCATCTACAACATGGCTACACCCAGGTAAGTAATCACATCATCCACAACATAACTACACCCAGGAAAGTAATCACATCATCCACAACATGGCTACACCCAGGTAAGTAATCACATCATCCACAACATGGCTACACCCAGGAAAGTAATCACATCATCCACAACATGGCTACACCCAGGTAAGTAATACATCAACACAACATGGCTCACCCAGGAAGTAATACATATCCACAACATGGCTACACCCAGGAAAGTAATCACACATCTACAACAGGCTACACCGAGTAATCACATCTCCACATGCTACACAGGATACTCATCAAACGTACACAGATAATAATCATCCAAACTGTACCAGAGAATCCACTCACAATGGCCCCCGGAAATCATATCCACAACGGTACCCAGAGTAATCAACATAAATGTCCCGGTAATAATCATCATCAACATGTACCAGGAATCCCCTGGCACGGACATCATCACAAGCCGAGTAATCCATCATCCACAACATACACCCAGAGTAATACATCATCCTGGCTACACCGGAGTAATATCATCACCTGGCACCATAACACATCATCCACAACATGGCTACACCCAGGAAGTAATCACATCATCACAACATGCTACACCCAGGAAGTAATACATCATCCACAACATGGCTACACCAGGTAAGTAATACATCATCCACAACATGGCTACACCCAGGTAAGTAATCACATCATCCACAACATGGCTACACCCAGGAAGTAATCACATCATCCACAACATGGCTACACCCAGGAAAGTAATCACATCATCCACAACATGGCTACACCCAGGAAGTAATCACATCATCCACAACATGGCTACACCCAGGAAAGTAATCACATCATCCACAACATGGCTACACCCAGGTAAGTAAACATCATCCACAACATGGCTACACCCAGGAAAGTAATCACATCATCCACAACATGCTACACCAGGAAGTAATCACATCATCTACAACATGGCTACACCCAGGAAGTAATCACATCATCCACAACATGCTACACCCAGGAAGTAATCACATCATCCACAACATGGCTACACCCAGGAAGTAATCACATCATCCACAACATGGCTACACCAGGAAAGTAATCACATCATCAAACATGGCTACACCCAGGTAAGTAATACATCATCTACAACATGGCTACACCCAGGAAGTAATCACATCATCCACAACATGGCTACACCCAGGAAGTAATACATCATCCACAACATGGCTACACCCAGGAAGTAATCACATCATCCACAACATGGCTACACCCAGGAAAGTAATCACATCATCCACAACATGGCTACACCCAGGTAAGTAATCACATCATCCACAACATGGCTACACCCAGGTAAGTAATCACATCATCACAACATGGCTACACCCAGGAAAGTAATCCATATCCACAACATGGCTACACCCGGTAGTAATCACATCATCTACAACATGGCTACACCCAGGAAAGTAATCACATCATCCACAACATGGCTACACCCAGGAAGTAATCACATCATCTACAACATGGCTACACCCAGAAAGTAATCACTCATCCACAACATGGCTACACCCAGAGTAATCACATCATCTACAACATGGCTACACCCAGGTAAGTAATCACATATCTACAACATGGCTACACCCAGGAAGTAATCACATCATCCACAACATGGCTACACCAGGAAAGTAATAACATCATCCACAACATGGCTACACCCAGGAAGTAATCACATCATCACAACATGGCTACACCCAGGAAAGTAATAACATCATCACAACATGGCTACACCCAGGTAAGTAATCATCATCCACAACATGGCTACACCCAGGAGTAATCAACATCATCCACAACATGGCTACACCCAGGTAAAGTAATCACATCATCCACAACATGGCTACACCCAGGTAAGTAATCACATCATCCACAACATGGCTACACCCAGGTAAGTAATACATCATCCACAACATGGCTACACCCAGGAAGTAATAACATCATCCACAACATGGCTACACCTAGGAAAGTAATCACATCATCCACAACATGGCTACACCCAGGAAGTAATCACATCATTACAACATGGCTACACCCAGGTAAGTAATCACATCATCTACAACATGGCTACACCAGGAAAGTAATCACATCATCCACAACATGGCTACACCCAGGAAGTAATCACATCATCCACAACATGGCTACACCCAGGAAAGTAATCACATCATCCACAACATGGCTACACCCAGGAAAGTAATCACATCATCACAACATGGCTACACCCAGGAAAGTAATCACATCATCCACAACATGGCTACACCCAGGTAAGTAATCACATCATCCACAACATGGCTACACCCAGGTAAGTAATCAATCATCCACAACATGGCTACATCCAGGAAAGTAATCACATCATCCACAACATGGCTACACCCAGGTAAGTAATCACATCATCCACAACATGCTACACCCAGGAAAGTAATCACATCATCACAACATGGCTACACCCAGGTAAGTAATCACATCATCCACAACATGGCTACACCCAGGAAGTAATCACATCATCCACAACATGGCTACACCCAGGTAAGTAATCACATCATCCACAACATGGCTACACCCAGGAAGTAATCACATCATCCACAACATGGCTACACCCAGGAAGTAATCACATCATCACAACATGGCTACACCCAGGAAAGTAATCACATCATCCACAACATGGCTACACCCAGGTAAGTAATCACATCATCTACAACATGGCTACACCCAGGAAAGTAATCACATCATCCACAACATGGCTACACCCAGGTAAGTAATCACATCATCTACAACATGGCTACACCCAGGAAAGTAATCACATCATCCACAACATGGCTACACCCAGGAAAGTAATCACATCATCTACAACATGGCTACACCCAGGAAAGTAATCACATCATCCACAACATGGCTACACCCAGGTAAGTAATCACATCATCCACAACATAGCTACACCCAGGTAAGTAATCACATCATCCACAACATGGCTACACCCAGGTAAGTAATAACATCATCCACAACATGGCTACACCCAGGTAAGTAATAACATCATCCACAACATGGCTACACCCAGGTAAGTAATCACATCATCCACAACATGGCTACACCCAGGTAAGTAATAACATCATCCACAACATGGCTACACCCAGGTAAGTAATAACATCATCCACAACATGGCTACACCCAGGTAAGTAATCACATCATCCACAACATGGCTACACCCAGGTAAGTAATAACATCATCCACAACATGACTACACCCAGGTAAGTAATAACATCATCCACAACATGGCTACACCCAGGTAAGTAATAACATCATCCACAACATTGCTACACCCAGGTAAGTAATCACATCATCCACAACATGGCTACACCCAGGTAAGTAATCACATCATCCACAACATGGCTACACCCAGGAAAGTAATCACATCATCCACAACATGGCTACACCCAGGTAAGTAATCACATCATCCACAACATGGCTACACCCAGGAAAGTAATCACATCATCACAACATGGCTACACCAGGAAGTAATACATCATCCACAACATGGCTACACCCAGGAAAGTAATCACATCATCCACAACATGGCTACACCCAGGAAAGTAATCACATCATCTACAACATGGCTACACCCAGGTAAGTAATCACATCATCCACAACATGGCTACACCCAGGAAAGTAATCACATCATCTACAACATGGCTACACCCAGGAAAGTAATCACATCATCCACAACATGGCTACACCCAGGTAAGTAATCACATCATCCACAACATGGCTACACCCAGGAAAGTAATCACATCATCCACAACATGGCTACACCCAGGTAAGTAATAACAATACATTATATTTCCGCCGCAACTCTCAAGTGCTGTATTCTCACAATTTTTCAACGTCACTATATTAATTTCATGTTTTTTATGAGGTTGTTAGGAAGGATCTTTGATAAGTATGATAAGTGTAGTTCAATTATGTTGTGGAGAATCTAGTAACGAGGTACAGTATCTTTGTCAGCCCAGAACTGGTTCATGTTGGGTCAAGCGAGGTGAAGGTATGTTGCGTCATGTAAGATATGCTGTCTTTGTATGTTGTATCTGTCTTTATGGCTGTTTGTCACACACCATCATTTTTAAAAGGTGGAGGGGTAAGCCAGCGAAAGGCCTCGGTCAGTTGATCAAAAGCTCCAGCTGCGGGTCACCATATGTAAGACCCACGTCAGGAAACACTTATCCTGTTTCCTGACAAACCTTACCTAACCTAACACACACACACTCACACACACACACACTCACACACACACACACACACACACACACACACACACACACACACACACACTCACACACACACACACACACACACACACACACACACACACACACACACACACACACACACACACACAGGTATCGACAAGGTGGACAGAGACAGAATGTTACAGAGAGGGGACACAGCAACAAGGGGTCACAGTTGGAAGTTGAAGACTCAGATGAACCACAGGGATGTTAGGAAGTATTTCTTCAGTCACAGAGTTGTCAGGAAGTGGAATAGTCGGGCAAGTGATGTAGTGGAGGCAGGATCCATACATAGCTTTAAGGAGAGGTATAATAAAGCTCATGGAGCGGGTAGAGTGACCGAGAAGCGGCCAGTGAAGAGGCTGGGCCAGGAGCTGTGACTCGACCCCTGCAACCACAACTAAGTGAGTACAACTAAGTGAGTACACACTGGCGGGTCTATCACCATGACAAACACACTAACTGAACCATCAATACTATACCACCACTACCAGCAGCAGCAGCAGTAACAGCAGAAGCAGAAGCAACATCAGCAGCAGCAGCAGTAACAGCAGCAATAGCAGCAACAGTAACAGCAGCAATAGGAGCAACAGTAACAGCAGCAATAGCAGCAACAGTAACAGCAGCAATAGCAGCAACAGTAACAGCAGCAATAACAGTAACAGCAGCAATAGCAGCAACAGTAACAGCAGCAATAACAGCAACAGTAACAGCAGCAATAGCAGCAACAGTAACAGCAGAAGAAGAAGCAACATCAGCAACAACAGCAGTAACAGCAGCAACAGCAGCAGCAGCAGCAGAAGCAACAGCAGCAGCAACAGCAAGAGCAGCAAGACCAGCAGGAGCAGTAACAGGAGCAGTAACAGCAGTAGCAACATCAACAGCAGCAGCAGCAGCAGCATCAACAGCAAGAGCAGCAGCAGCAGCACCAGTAGTAATAGCAACAGCAACAACAGCAGCAGTAACAGCAGTAGCAACATCATCAGCAGTAACAGCTTTAGCAACAGCAACAGCAGCAGCAGCAGTAACAGCAGTAACAGCAGCAGCAGCAACAGCAAGAGCAGCAGCAGTAGTAATAGCAACAGCAACAACAGCAGCAGTAACAGCAGTAGCAACATCAGCAGCAGTAACAGCTTTAGCAACAGCAACAGCAGCAGCAGTAACAGCAGCAGCAGCAACAGTGGAGAGAGAGCCTTTTGGTTTACTATCCTCACCTTTTAACCGGACACAAGTGTTAAGCAGGTAAAGGATAGTTGAGTCGTTGTTTGTAGTGTATATAAACACGACCCTCAGTTCTTCTCTTCGTTCTCTCCAACACTTTCTTCGTTCTCTCCAACACTTTCTTCGTTCTCTCCAACACTTTCTTCGTTCTCTCCAACACTTTCTTCGTTTTCTCCAACACTTTCTTCGTTCCATTACGTTTACTGAGTGTTGGATTTACCGATAAGTGCACTAATGGGCACCTAGGACCCCGAGTGCTAAGGGGCCCATTAATGGTTCACTGTGTGTCTTCATGAGTGGCACCGGCAGTTACAATGTAAAATGTCTGATTGTGAGACATGAGATGAGAAATGTTGTGATAGTTGAGATATAAGATGAGAAATGTTGTAATAGTTGAGATATAAGATGAGAAATGTTGTGATAGTTGAGATATAAGATGAGAAATGTTGTGATAGTTGAGATGATAGTTGTAGCGCTCACTTAAACTACACAACATTGATCACTTCAATGTTGTTCCACTTAGGCCAACTCCACCCGGTGGAGGGAGGGAAGGAGGCAGGAAGGGAAGGAGGAAGGGAGGGAGGGAAGGAAGAAGGGAGGGAGGGAAGGACTGCTGTTACAGTGAGAAAGTTAGTGTGTATCAGGATAAAGCTTGAGCTTCTAGACAGCCAGTACCTCGTCACTGCTGTCATATTCCACCACTCAAGTAATGTATTCTATTGCACACCATCAACCACCATCATCCACTTGCTCTATCCAGCTACTGTAGAGTAGAGAGAGACTTAAATAATAGCGTGAGTGATAGATAAACCTCACCAAACAATAGGAGTCTCAGAGAGGAACATAATGGGTATAACTAAAGAATGATTCATATATTAGAAACAGTGGTAGAAAGGACAAGGAGAAGCAAGACCCAGCTCCTAGCACTCTTCTGCTGTGCTATCATTACTATCCTTATATTGGTAATGTATCCAGCAGCTGGGACATCCAGACTATAGTTAGTCCTCAGTAGTTAGCCTCTATATAGACTATAAGTTCTACTATATGTTCTTCCCTTGTAATTCCCTATATCACTAGCCTGTTCATCAGTTCTATCCTCCACTAGCCTAGCCTTTCCCTACATGTCAACCACATAATAAAGGCTACTATCCTTTTATATCCCTCTTCCTTATTCACTTCTGGTTTTTGAAGATCACGAACAAGGCCACAAGGTTCTTCATTAATATTTCTGTCTTGTCTCGTAATGACAACTTCACTGTTTTTATTTTTTATTTATTTATTTTTTATTTATGTTTATTTTTTATTTTATTTATTTATTTTACATTGTCAAAGTGTGGTACTTTGACAATGTTGGTCTTGTACATGACAGTAAGGCCACCCACATCCCTCCTGTGTTGAAGGCTCTGCTGAAATGACAGATCTATCCAGGATGGGTCCAGGCGAGAGATGAGACGTCTTGCTCTGTTCTCTACTCTGTCAAGCAGTCGCAGATGAGAGGGGAGGGGGCAGGCAAACCAAGAAAGTGGAGCATACTCAAGGTGTGAGCGTACTTGTGCCTCATACAGAATATTGCAACCCCTACTGTCAAGCAGATGTGAGATACGGCGAAGTGCTGTAAGCTTCCTGGCTGCCTTCATGGTCAGTTTGGCTCTCTCTCTCTCTCTCTCTCTCTCTCTCTCTCTCTCTCTCTCTCTCTCTCTCTCTCTCTCTCTCTCTCTCTCTCTCTCTCTCTCTCTCTCTCTCTCTCTCTCTCTCTCTCTCTCTCTCTCTCTCTCTCTCTCTCTCTCTCCCTCTTCTCATCTCCCTTCCTTTATCAAGTTGAGGCCATACAAACATTGCTCTATTGTCACTCAGCCTGATTGATGGTTGCTGGACTGATGGAGTTGGTAAACAAATACAGTGTTGCCCCTTTTCCTCTTCTCCTCCCTCTTCCTCATATTCCTCCTCCTCTTCCACCTTCTCTTCCTCCTCCTCTGCCTCTTCTTATTCATCTTCGTCCTCTTCCATCTTTCGTAGCTGGAACAGACATACAACTGCTCTCTCTCTCTCCCTCTCTCTCTCTCTCTCTCTCTCTCTCTCTCTCTCTCTCTCTCTCTCTCTCTCTCTCTCTCTCTCTCTCTCTCTCTCTCTCTCTCTCTCTCTCTCTCTCTCTCTCTCTCTCTTTCTCTCCCATACACGTACACTGTTATTGAGTGTTATGTTTTCCACACCTGTTGTTGTATTAGTTTAATTATGTAAACAAACACACTGTTGCCGCTGTTATTGTTGTCCCTCACTTATAAACAAACACACTGTTGCCGCTGTTATTGTTGTCCCTCACATATAAACAAACACACTGTTGCCACTGTTACCGTTGTCCCTCACATATAAACAAACACACTGTTGCCACTGTTAACGGTCATTATGTAGTAATTCGGACTTATTGAGCAAAGAAGTAATGAATGTAGACACAGTACACAGCTTCAGGAGGAGGTATGACATGTTGGTGTAGGAGAGGAGGTGAAGATGTTCTCATAACACGTGTGAGGAAGTTCATGTGTTCTCAATAAACACAAGATGAGAGCCATGAGTTGCAACATTACTACCATGAAGTGTGTGCTTATCTTTAACTGATGTTTATGTTGTGTTCTTGTAATGTTGTGTTGTTATAATGTTTAATATTACCATCTTATTGTTGCCTTCTTCTTCTTTACAAATATTGTTAGTCAATTTTCATCTACTTTTCCTAGTTCTTTTTCTCTCTTGCATTTTATTCTTTCTTATTCTCCCCCCCCCCCTTCTTTTTCTTTCCCTTCTTCTTTCCTCTTTTTCTTTATTCGTCTCTTTCTCCTCTCTTCCTCTTCCTTTTTCTTATCTTCTTCTTTCTGCTCTTCATTCTCCTCTTCTTGGTCTCCTCAACACTAGTATGACGTCATGGTAATATCAGGTCAAGGTTAAACTGTAAACATGATAGTCTCTCTCTCTCTCTCTCTCTCTCTCTCTCTCTCTCTCTCTATATCTCTATCTCTATCTCTATCTCTATCTCCCTCTCTCTCTCTTTCTCTTGACCTAGTGACTTAGTGACTGTACCTAGTGACTGTATCTAGCGACTACCTAGTGACTGTACCTAGCGACTACCTAGTGACTGTACCTAGTGACTACCTAGTGACTGTACCTAGTGACTATATCTAGTGACTACCTAGTGACTATACCTAGTGACTGCACCTAGTGACTGTATCTAGTGACTACCTAGTGACTGTATCTAGTGACTACCTAGTGACTGTATCTAGTGACTACCTAGTGACTGTACCTAGTGACTATATCTAGTGACTGTACCTAGTGACTGTACCTAGTGACTGTATCTAGTGATTACCTAGTGACTGTACCTAGTGACTATATCTAGTGACTGTACTTAGTGACTGTACCTAGTGACTGTACCTAGTGACTGTACCTATTAACTGTACCTAGTGACCGTACCTAGTGATTGTACCTAGTAACTGTACCTAGTGACTGCACCTAGTGACTGTACCTAGTGACTGTACCTAGTGACTGGACCTAGTAACTGTACCTAGTGACCGTACCTAGTGATTGTACCTAGTAACTATACCTAATGATTGTACCTAGTGACAGTACCTAATGATTGTACCTAGTGACTGTACCTAGTGACTGTACCTAGTGACCCTCATCTTTCCTAGTCTATAATTAGGTCCTCTATAATTAGTCACTTCTGGAATTTTATTTATAGCATCTTAATTAAAAAAAATTCAAGGCAATTAGTGAAATTTAAGAATATTTCTTGGTAATTAACCAGAAAGCCTCTTTAATTAGGTATAATTAACGTCTCTGTCTCTCACCTGATGCCATATATCTAGAAGTTATGCTAAAGAAATATTTCTGGTATAACTGGCGATCAGTTATACCATGATATATAACATAAGGGAGAGTCACATAGATATACCACATAGCATTTTGCAGAGTGGTTATACCTCGTTAATATACTAGAAGTTGAGGCGGGGAGGATATACGTCGTGATATAATTAGGGTTATACGTATCATAAACCGTAATGATAGAGAATTATACATCTTGGTATGACGTGTAATGATATACTTTATACCTTATGACCAACCACACTCTGGTACTGATAAGAGAAACTGGTATTGTATTAAAGTAATCTGATATATCAAGCTGTTCTGATACGTTCTTCAGTGTGTTATTGCGGTGTTATTGTTGGTGTTATTGCTGTTATTGTTGGTGGTATTGTTATTGTTGGTGTTATTATTGTTATTGTTGGTGTTATTGTTGTTGTTATTGTTGTTATTGTTGATGTTATTGTTGTTATTGTTGATGTTATTCTAGGAGCTATTGTTGGTGTTATTGCTGTTATTGTTGGTGGCATTGTTATTGTTGGTGTTATTATTGTTATTGGTTGTGTTATTGTTGCTATTGTTGGTGTTATTGTTGGTGTTATTATTGTCATTGTTGGTGTTATTGTTGGTGTTATTGTTAGTGTCATTGTTATTGTTGATGTTATTCTAGGTGTTATTGCTGTTATTGTTGGTGGCATTGTTATTGTTGGTGTTATTATTGTTATTGTTGGTGTTATTGTTGGTGTTATTGTTGTTATTGTTGGTGTTATTGTTGTTATTGTTGATGTTATTCTAGGTGTTATTGTTGGTGTCATTATTGTTATTATTGATGTTATTTTTGTTATTAATAATATTATTAGGTATCCCTGAGGACTAGTTTTAAATGGTTGACACAATAGTACTGAATCAATCATCAACTATTAAGAAAGTCATCAATTTATTTGCCACAAGACATCAGTTCCTAGGATCAAGAGCCCTGGAGCCAGCATCAAGGAACCCTCCTTCAGAAGGGTGATTCAATAAAGCTCAACGTCTTTATTACGTCTCGGATTATTCAGCTTAATAGGAATATATAAGTAGCAGTTGTTTTTTAATGAAACTTGAAGGGTAAAGACCGTAGAGTTTTACTGTCTAGTTTTTATGTGAGTGTCCACAGGATGGATATACTTGGAGAGATTTCGGGGGTCAACGCCCCCGCGGCCCAGTCTGAGACCAGGCTTCGTGGTGGATCAGGGTCTGATCAACTAGGCTGTTACTGTTGGCCTCACGTAAACTGACGTACGAACCACAGCACGGCTGGTCAAGTACCGACTTTAAGTGCCTGTCCAGTGCCTTCTTGAAGACAGCCAAGGGTCTATTGGTAAGCCCCCTTATGTATGCTGGGAGGTAGTTGAACAGTCTTGGGCCCCTGACACTTACTGGGTATATAATAAACTAGCCACTTAGGAGGCAAGATCTAAATTAAATCTTTAACACGAAGATATCTTCATTAATTTTATTTCTGCTGTGTATGGGAAAGGTCGTCCTGAGAGATAGTAATTCCCAAGTAATAGTAACTATCTCTCTCTCTCTCTCTTTCTCTCTCTCACACACACAGTAATTCCCAAGTAATAGTAACTATCTCTCTCTCTCTCTCTCTCTCTCTCTCTCTCTCTCTCTCTCTCACACACACAGTACTCACCTGTGGCCCAGTGTACGGCTGTGTGTTTTTCGTTGTCGAGAGCTTGGACATCCGCACCCTTGGTCAAGAGATACTTGACCACAGCTCTGTTACCAGCGATGGTTGCCAGGTGAAGCGGAGTGTAGCCATCCTCGTCTCTCGCCTTCAGTAGTAATGAGTCAGCCTCAACGACCTAAAGGAGGACCAGAAGCTATACTCAACACCTGAGGTAGACCAGGAACAATGCTCATCACCAGACTAATCACCTGCAATGAACCAGTCACCTTCAATGGACCAGTTATGTGTTACCACATCTCAGGTATACAAAACTTTGTTATGAGGGTGTGAAGCTTGAGTTATTAACGTTGCAGCAAGAAGGAGGAGGCTGGAAGCATCGGAAATGTGTTTGAGGGCAATGTGTGTGCTGTGAATATTATGCTGAGAATTTTGAGTTTGAAGATATGAAGTTACCAAAAGTATATTTCAGAGGATTGAAGAGGCGTTCCTGAAGTAGTGTGAGCTCTTAGAGAGGATGGAGCAAAATAGGATGACCAAGAGTGTATATAAACCTTGGGACGAGGGAAGGAGGGGTTGGGGTCGTCCCAGGAAAGGTTGGAGGGAGGGGATGAAGGAGGTTTTTGAGTGTTATGGGCTTGAACATCCAACATGCTTTTGTGAACATGTTAGATCGGAGTGGAGGCTAGCGATTTCTTGTGGTTTGACGTGCTGTTGGAGTGTGAAGAAGGTAACCTTTATTAAGGAATTCTAGAGGTGAGAAGTAGAATGCTGACATTCTAGGGGAGTGGTGGGATGTTGTAACTAGGAAAGTCATCTGAACTGTGACGTCATCAACCTTCTAACAAGACAGTGATTGAATGAACGATGGTGAAAGTGTTTCATTTTATGGGTTACACTACCTCGGTGGTAGAGTATTAGTGTGAAAACAACTCTGTACTGGTCGTTCTGATCTCTAGTAACTTTAGGTAGTTTGTAAATCAAGTTGACAGTGGCCATACAAGAGCACCACAGCTTGGTTAACGGAGGTTTAAAACCTATCTACTACACGAGGGTCATTAAGCCTGCATGTCTCACCTTCACCACCAGACTCAAAAATATTGGAATACATAAAATGAGGATTAAGATATACTCAGTGTGTATACTAAGTGTGTATACTCAGTGTATATACTCATCGTGTATACTTACTGTGTATACTCAATGTGTATACTCAGTGTGTATACTCACTGTATACTCACTGTGTATACTCATCGTGTATACTTACTGTGTATACTCACTGTGTATACTCACTGTATACTCACTGTGTATACTCATCGTGTATACTCAGTGTATACTCAGTGTGTATACTCAGTGTGTATACTCAGTGTGTATACTCAGTGTGTATACTCAGTGTGTATACTCAGTGTGTATACTCAGTGTGTATACTCAGTGTGTATACTCAGTGTGCATACTCAGTGTGTATACTCACTGTGTATACACATCGTGTATACTCAGTGTATACTCAGTGTGTATACTCAGTGTGTATACTCACTGTGTATACTCAATGTGTATACTCAGTGTGTATACTCAGTGTGTATACTCACTGTGTATACTCACTGTATACTCACTGTGTATACTCATCGTGTATACTCAGTGTATACTCAGTGTGTATACTCAGTGTGTATACTCAGTGTGTATACTCAGTGTGTATACTCAGTGTGCATACTCACTGTGTATACTCACTGTGTATACTCATCGTGTATACTCAGTGTGTATACTCAGTGTGTATACTCAGTGTGTATACTTACTGTGTATACTCAGTGTGTGTACTCACTGTGTATACTCAATGTGTATACTCAGTGTGTATACTCAGTGTGTATACTCATCGTATATACTCAGTGTATACTCAGTGTGTATATCCTTGCCCGGGGGGACGAGTTTATTCCAACATACATTTGTGCACAAGAAGAAATACTTGACCCAGAACAAACATGACTGGAAGTGGTGGTGACTTTTAAAACTAAGTAAAGTACACGAGGCAACAAACAAAATGAGCAAAGAAAGTGAAAACTGAACAAAGAAACAAATAGCTTTATCTTATCGTCACCCTGGTCGTACCAGCAAGCGGAATTACCCTGTTAGTGCATAATAACAGTGTTAATAACACCACTAACAAGATTGCTGGGAGATAAGCTGATAAAAGAAGGAGAAAGACGATTAGGAGGGAGTGAAGAAGGAAGAAGATAAGAAGAGGATCAGTTATAACCTTACAACACAGAGTAACTCTATTCTCTTAGTCTGGAATTACCAGAAATAACTTTCTTGTTTTGTTAAATTAAAGTAACATGTTTTCTTAAGTAAATATAATAAAGTGAGTCACTATAATCTAGTAAGAAAACATTAAAAGTATTGTTAAAATTATAGATATGGACGTTTATTGAGTGAAATACATAAATATACAGTTGTATACCATGCTGGAAGTACTTTCTTAACTGAAGCATAGCTAAATCCACCGGTATATACACTGACAGGTGTATATATCTCAGTGTATATACACTGACAGGTGTATATCTCTCAGTGTATATACACTGACAGGTGTATATCTCTCAGTGTATATACACTGACAGGTGTATATCTCTCAGTGTATATACACTGACAGGTGTATATCTCTCAGTGTATATACACTGACAGGTGTATATCTCTCAGTGTATATACACTGACAGGTGTATATCTCTCAGTGTATATACACTGACAGGTGTATATCTCTCAGTGTATATACACTGACAGGTGTATATACACTGACAGGTGTATATCTCTCAGTGTATATACACTGACAGGTGTATATATCTCAGTGTATATACACTGTATATACACAGTGTATATACACTGAGAGGTGTATGTCTCTAAGAATATATACACTGAGAGGTGTGTATCTCTCAGTGTATATACACTGAGAGGTTTATGTTTCTAAGAGTATATACACTGAGAGATGCATGTATCTCAGTGTATATACACTGGTAGTTTATTTTAATCAGTATTTTAGGTATTAAAGTATTCTTGACTGGTGATGAACAGGTGACATGCAGCCTTAATGACCTTCGTGTAGTAGATAGTCTTGAAACCCCATTATCCATTGACCTTTAATATACTTGACCTTTAACCTACTTTCCTCTCTAAGAGCTGTTCATAGGTCCATATTACATGGTAATTAAAAATGAGATAATTACAGTGATAAAGTCAACGTTTGCCAAGCATAGAGAAGGTGAGGAAGGTGAGGAAGGTGAGGAAGATGAGGAAGGTGAGGAAGGTGAGGAAGGTGAGGAAGGTGAGGAAGGTGAGGAAGGTGAGGAAGGTGAGGAAGGTGAGGAAGGTGAGAAAGGTGAGGAAGGTGAGGAAGATGATGAGGAAGGTGATGAGGAAGATGAAAAATATACTAAAAGTAAAATGAAGAAGACAAAGTTATAATATAGAATATATATATATATATATATATATATATATATATATATATATATATATATATATATATATATATATATATATATATATATATATATATGAGAAGGAGGATGTGACTAGAGAGACGGTGGTTAGAGCCTGCATGATGGCTATCTCTTTGTTTTATATTCCTGGTTATTAGAATATTTGTTAAATGTTAATCTGTGTGTGTGTGTGCGTGTGTGTGTGTGTGTGTGTGTGTGTGTGTGTGTGTGTGTGTGTGTGTGTGTGTGTATGTGTGTGTGTACTCACCTAATTGTACTCACCTAATTGTGGTTGCAGGGGTCGAGACTCAGCTCCTGGCCCCGCCTCTTCGCTGTCTGCTACTGGGTCTCTGCTCTCCCTGCTCCATGAGCTTTATCATACCTTGTCTTAAAACTATGTATGGTTCCTGCCTCCACTATATCATTCTCTAGTCCATTCCACTTCCTGACTACTCTGTGGCTGAAGAAATGTTTCCTGACATCCCTTTGACTCATCTGAGTCTTCAGCTTCCAGTTGTGTCCCCTTGTTTCTGTGTTCCCTCTCTGAAACAACCTGTCACTATCTACCTTGTCAATTCCCGCAGTATTTTGTATGTCGTTATCATGTCTCCTCTGACCCTTCTTTCCTCCAGTGTTGTTAGTCCTATTTCCTCAGCCTTTCTTCATAAGACAGACCCCTGAGTTGTGGAACTAACCTTGTCGCAAACCTTTGCACTTTCTCTAGTTTCTTGACGTGCTTGACCAGGTGTGGGTTCCAGACTGGTGCTGCATACTCTAGTATGGGCCTGACGTATACGGTATACAGTGTCTTGAACGATTCCTTGTTAAGGTAACGGAACGCTAATCTTAAGTTTGCCAGTCGCCCATATGCTGCCGCGGTTATCTGGTTGATGTGTGCTTCCGGAGACGTGCTTGGTGTTATACTCACCCCAAGGTCTTTCTCCTTTGTTGAGGTTTGTAGCCTTGTCCACCTAGCCTGTACTCTGTCAGCGGTCTTCTTTGCCCTTCTCCGATCTTCATGACTTTGCATTTGGTGGGGTTAAATTCGAGAAGCCAGTTGCTAGACCAGATGTCAAGCTTGTCCAGGTCACTTTGAAGTCCTGCTTGGTCTTCATCCGATGTGATTCTCCTCATTAATTTCACATCATCTGCGAAAAGAGACACTTCTGTGTGTGTGTGTTTGTGTGTGTGTGTGTGTGTGTGTGTGTGTGTGTGTGTGTGTGTGTGTGTGTGTGTGCTGCTTCAGTCATGAATATTTTAAGATGGTGGGTTTGGCTGCATTGCTGGCTTAACATGGCTTAGTCTTACCTGTCGCTGGCTTTGGTCAGGTGAAATTCAGCGGTAGATCGATAGAGTGTCTCTCTCTCTCTCTCTCTCTCTCTCTCTCTCTCTCTCTCTCTCTCTCTCTCTCTCTCTCTGACACATCTGGTCACAGGTCTACTCACTTGGTCAATATATGAGAGTGTATGACACACCTGGTGACAGGTGAGAACAGGTGTACTCACCTGGTGACATGTGAGGAGAGGTGTACTCACCTGGTGAGAGGTGATAACAGGTGTACTCACCTGGTGACAGGTGAAGAGAGTGACCACCTGTACAGGTGAGAGGTACTCACCTGAAGGTGAGGGTGACACCTGGTGACAGGGAGGAGAGTGTACTCACCTAGGTGAGGAGGTTCACCGGTGAGTGAGAGATGTACTCACCTGGTCAATACAGGACAGTGTAGGGTTCTCAGCACAGTAGTGGAGAGCAGTTTTGCCAGTCCTGTCTCGCTCGTGGATGCTGCCAGGCTGACCGTCGTACACAAACAATACAATACTAAGTTAGTACAACTGTTGAACTTTGAAACAATGTAGGTCACCTTGTGACCTCACAAGGTGACCCCACAAGACTAGGTCACAAGGTGACCCAATAAGACTAGATCACAAGGTGACCTTACAAGACTAGGTCACAAGGTTACCCTACAAGACTAGGTCACAAGGTGACCCAACATAAATAGATCACAAGGTAACCCTACAAGACTAGATCATAAGGTGACCCTACAAGACTAGATCACAAGGTGACCCCTGTATAAGTAGGTCACAAAGTGACCCTACTTGAGTAGGCCACTTTGCAGTGGCGGAGACAGGGAAAGCAAGGGACTGACGACCCATATAACCTCTGCCAGGAAAGGGTATAGAGGGGACTGAAGAACCCTATAATGCTATAATGAAGAACCCTATAATGCTATAATGAAGAACCCTAAAATGCTATAATGAAGAACCATATAATGCTATAATGAAGAACCCTAAAATGCTATAATGAAGAACCCTATAATGATATAATAAAGAACCCTAAAATGCTATAATGAAGAACCCTATAATGCTATAATGAAGAACCCTATAATGCTATAATGAAGAACCCTATAATGTTATAATGAAGAACTCTATAATGCTATAATGAAGAACCCTATAATGCTATAATGAAGAACCCTATAATGTTATAATGAAGAACCTTATAATGCTATAATGAAGAACCCTATAATGCTATAATGAAGAACCCTATAATGTTATAATGAAGAACCCTATAATGCTATAATGAAGAACCCTATAATGCTATAATGAAGAACCCTATAATGCTATAATGAAGAACCCTATAATGCTATAATGAAGAACCCTATAATGCTATAATGAAGAACCCTATAATGTTATAATGAAGAACTCTATAATGCTATAATGAAGAACCCTATAATGCTATAATGAAGAACCCTATAATGCTATAATAAAGAACCCTATAATGCTATAATGAAGAAGCCTATAATGCTATAATGAAGAACCCTATAATGTTATAATGAAGAACCCTATAATGCTATAATGAAGAACCCTATAATGCTATAATGAAGAACCCTATAATGCTATAATGAAGAACCCTATAATGTTATAATGAAGAACTCTATAATGGTATAATGAAGAACCCTATAATGTTATAATGAAGAACCCTATAATGTTATAATGAAGAACCCTATAATGCTATAATGAAGAACCCTATAATGCTATAATGAAGAACCCTATAATGCTATAATGAAGAACCCTATAATGCTATAATGAAGAACCCTATAATGCTATAATGAAGAACCCTATAATGCTATAATGAAGAACCCTATAATGCTATAATGAAGAACCCTATAATGCTATAATGAAGAACCCTATAATGCTCCCAGATGAAATAATAATAATAATAAAGAATATAGTAAGCGTATAAGAACCTCAATGCTCAGAGAATAATACTAAATGCAACATTTTGGGAGTGAACATGGGAAGCTGATAAACACTCTGTACAGAGAACACTGCTGAAATGCTGCAACACTGTCTGGAGATGCTGCAACACTGTCTGGAGATGCTGCAACACTGTCTGGAGATGCTGCAACACTGTCTGGAAATGCTGCAACACTGTCTGGAGATGCTGCAACATTGTCTGGAGATTCTGCAACACTGTCTGGAGATGCTGCAACACTGTCTGGAGATGCTGTAACACTGTCTGGAGATGCTGCATCACTGTCTGGAGATGCTGTAACACTGTCTGGAGATGCTGCAACACTGTCTGGAGATGCTGTAACACTGTCTGGAGATGATGCATCACTGTCTGGAGATGCTGCAACACTGTCTGGAGATGCTGCAACACTGTCTGGAGATGCTGCAACACTGCTGTCTTACACATCCTCCACTGTCTTTCTATCTTATATAATCACTGGTGGGCGAAACGTCTCGGTAAAAAAGACACACAAGTGCTGCATATGTGTCTTATTCTATTACTTGTCAGTTTTAAAAACATTAAAATGTATAACGACATTATTACTATAACAAATAATGACATTATTACTATAACAAATAATGACATTATTACTATAACAAATAATGAAATTATTACTGTAACAAGTATAATAACATTAAGAATATTACAAAAACTTCGCTTTTTAGTGTGTGTAAAAAAAAATCAGACAGTGGTGTACCGGCAGCGCATGTTGATGTTCCTCTGTCGTGACGTCATCATCAGCTGACTCTCGTAATGGCTGCCTCTTCGGTGACGTCACATCCGCTACGGTGCCACATACCCTGCACCATCTCCTCATAAACATCGCACTCTATCTCTTGTCCCCTACATTACCACCTTCACTTCCTCTTAAATATATATATTACGTGACAATTTTAATAGTTTATAGTATAATAATATTGCTGAGGCTAAGTGTAAAAGACGTGGCAACACTATTACCTCCCTGACTCTCTCTTACTCTTTTACAAAACTGACTGATTTTTTGAGTACAGACAGGTGTGTACAGGTAGGTCTGTACAGACAGGTGTGTACAGACAGGTGTGCACAGACAGATGTGTACAGGCAGGTGTGTACAGGCAGGTGTGTACAGACAGATGTGTACAGGAAGTTATGTACAGACAAGTGTGTACAGACAGGTGTGTGCAGACAGGTGTGTACAGACAGGTGTGTGCAGACAGGTGTGTACAGACAGGTGTTTACAGGCAGGTGTGTACAGACAGGTGTGTACATGCAGGTGTGTACAGACAGATGTGTACAGGCAGGAGTGTACAAGCAGGTGTGTACAGACAGGTGTGTACAGGCAGGTGTGTAAAAGCAGGTGTGTACAGACAGGTGTGTACAGTCAGGGGTGTACAGGCAGGTGTGTACAGACAGATACTCACCTAATTGTACTCACCTAATTGTGGTTGCAGGGTTCGAGACTCAGCTCCTGGCCCCGCCTCTTCGCTGTCTGCTACTGGCTCTCTGCTCTCTCTGCTCCATGAGCTTTATCATACCTTGTCTTAAAACTATGTATGGTTCCTGCCTCCACTATATCTTTCTCTAGTCCATTCCACTTCCTGACTACTCTGTGGCTGAAGAAATGTTTCCTGACATCCCTTTGACTCTTCTGAGTCTTCAGCTTCCAGTTGTGTCCCCTTGTTTCTGTGTTCCCTCTCTGAAACAACCTGTCACTATCTACCTTGTCAATTCCCCGCAGTATTTTGTATGTCGTTATCATGTCTCCTCTGACCCTTCTTTCCTCCAGTGTTGTTAGTCTTATTTCCCTCAATCTTTCTTCATAGGACAGACCCCTGAGTTGTGGAACTAACCTTGTCGCAAACCTTTGCACTTTCTCTAGTTTCTTTACGTGCTTGACCAGGTGTGGGTTCCAGACTGGTGCTGCATATTCTAGTATGGGCCTGACGTACACGGTATACAGGTGTGTACAGACAGGAGTGTACAGGCAGGTGTGTACAGACAGGTGTGTACAGACAAGTGTGTACAGACAGGTGTGTACAGACAGGTGTGTACAGACAGGTGCACTATAACAGGAAAGTCCGCCGGTATACTACTGCACATGTTCACTGACATACCACCACCCCTCCTCATCATCCCCTCCCCACCATCACCCCTCCCTCCATCACCCCTCCCCACCATCACCCCTCCCCACCATCACCCCTCCTCATCATCCCCTCCCCACCATCACCCCTCCCCACCATAACTTCACCACTACCCAAATTCCTCGGTAGGAATGATGTTCTCCTGCTTAGAATGTGTGTGTGAGAGAGAGAGAGAGAGAGAGAGAGAGAGAGAGAGAGAGAGAGAGAGAGAGAGAGAGAGAGAGAGAGAGAGAGAGAGAGAGAGAGAGAGAGAGAGAGAAAGAGAGAGAATAAGTGGAGTAACTTAGAAGACAAGTAGCTAGTGTGGAATTTGCATGACTGTCACATTCTCTTAAGTTCACATTACCTAGGTGAATGTATGTAATACGTGCAGGGGCCGTATCACAGCTCCTGGTCCCGCCTCTTCGCTGGTCGCTACTAGGTCCACTCTCTCTTCTTAAAGCTATATATGGATCCTGCCTCCACTACATCACTCTCCAGATTGTTCCACTTCCTGACAACTCTGTGACTGAAGAAATACTTCCTAACATCCCTGTGACTCATCTAAGTCTTCAACTTCCAGTTGTGTCCCCTTGTTGCTGTGTCCCATCTCTGGAACATCCTGTCTCTGTCCACCTTTTCAATTCCTCACAGCATTTTATATGTCGTTATCATGTCCCCCCCCCCTATCCTTCCTGTCCTCGTAGGACATACCCTGGGACCTTGATGATATCAAACACATCAGTAATCAAGGTTCTGTGGCCTTGATATCACCAAATAAATAAGTAATCAAGGTTCTGTTACCTTGATATCACTAAACACATCTGTAATCAAGGTCCTGAGACCTTGATAATGTCAAACACATCAGTATTCAAGATCATGGTACCTTGATAATATCAAACACATCAATAATCAAGGTCCTGAAACCTTGATAATATCAAATACATCAGTAATAAAGGTTTTGGGACCTTGATATCACCAGACACATCGGCGATCAAGGTCTTGTGACCTTGACAATATACACGTCCTGGGGCCTTGATATCACCAAACACATCAGTAATCAAGGTCTTGGTACTTTGATAATATCAAACACATAAGTACTCAAGATCTTGGTACCTTGATAACATCAAACACATCAGTAATAAAGGTCAGGGAACTTTGATAATATGAAATACATCAGTAATCAAGGTCCTGGAACCTAAACATCATCAATCAAAACGTACAGAGTCAACACATCACACTACTAGTCATCAATCATTCTCGTACAGAGCTTCAAGACTAGGTACGACATAACGTGACATACACACACACACACACTGTCTCGCAGTAATGACCTTAAAGTGCACCAAATACTGACTAATTACAGCAAGAAAATCTTTCAGACCAGTAAATCACCACCTGTAATTAAATCACGTCAGGTAATTAACTGTTATTACTCCACAGATTAATTTTGACCTTAATACCAGCAGCACTAGTGCTACTGAACTCTTGGACCGTACCATACCTTATCTTGAAGCTGTGGAGGAAGCTATTGTACTGACCATTATGACGGTGTGGTGTACTGACCTTCCTGGCGATGTGGTGTAGTGACCTTCCCGATGGTGTTCTATACTGACCTTCCTGAGGGTTTAGTACACTGACCTTCCTGTGCAGTATAGTGGTCTTCCTGTGTAGTAAACTGACTTTCCTGTGTAGCACACTGTCCTTCCTGTGTAGCACAGTGACCTTCCTGTGTAGTATACTGACCTTCCTGTGTAGTATCTGCCTGACAGTGAAGCATACTGACTTTCCTGTGTAGTAACCTGACCTTAATGTGAAGTACACTGACCTTCCTGTGTAGTATCTGCCTGACAGTGAAGCATACTGACTTTCCTGTGTAGTAACCTGACCTTAATGTGAAGTACACTGACCTTCCTGTGTAGTATCTGCCTGACAGTGAAGCATACTGACTTTCCTGTGTAGTAACCTGACCTTAATGTGTTCTTCACTGGCCTTCCTGTGTAGTATACCGACCTTCCTGTGTAGTATCTGCCTGACAGTGTAGTACACTGACCTTCTTATGTAGTATCTGCCTGATAGTGTAGTACATTGACCTTCCTGTGCAGTATCTGCCTGACAGTGTAGTACACTGACCTTCTTGTGTAGTATCTGCCTGACAGTGTAGTACACTGACCTTCCTGTGTAGTATCTGCCTGACAGTGTAGTACATTGACCTTCTTGTGTAGTATCTGCCTGACAGTGTAGTACACTGACCTTCCTGTGTAGTATCTGCCTGACAGTGTAGTACACTGACCTTCTTGTGTAGTATCTGCCTGACAGTGTAGTACACTGACCTTCCTGTGTAGTATCTGCCTGACAGTGTAGTAAACAGGCCTTCCTGTGCAGTGTCTGCTTGACAGTGTAGTACACTGACCATCCTGTGCAGTATCTGCCTGACAGTGTAGTACACTGACCTTCCTGTGCAGCATATGCCTGACAGTGTAGTACACTGACCTTCCTATGCAGTATCTGCCTGACAGTGTAGTGTCTGCCTGACAGTGTAGTACACTGACCTTCCTGTGCAGTATCTGCCTGACAGTGTATTAAACTGACCTTATTGTGTAGTATCTGCCTAACAGTGTAGTACACTGACCTTCCTGTGCAGTATCTGCCTGACAGTGTAGCACACTGACCTTCCTGTGTAGTATCTGCCTGACAGTATAGTACACTGACCTTCCTGTGTAGTATCTGCCTGACAGTGTAGTACATTGACCTTCCTGTGCCGTATCTACCTGACAGTGTAGTACACTGACCTTCCTGTGCAGTATCTGCCTGACAGTATAGTACATTGACCTTCCTGTGCCGTATCTACCTGACAGTGTAGTACACTGACCTTCCTGTGCAGTATCTGCCTGACAGTGTAGTACATTGACCTTCCTGTGCCGTATCTACCTGACAGTGTAGTACACTGACCTTCCTGTGTAGTATCTGCCTGACAGTGTAGTACACTGACCTTCCTGTGTAGTATCTGCCTGACAGTGTAGTACACTGACCTTCCTGTGCAGTATCTGCCTGACAGTGTAGTACATTGACCTTCCTGTGCAGTATCTACCTGACAGTGTAGTACACTGACCTTCCTGTGTAGTATCTGCCTGACAGTGTAGTACACTGACCTTCCTGTGCAGTATCTGCCTGACAGTGTAGTACATTGACCTTCCTGTGCCGTATCTAAAAGACAGTGTAGTACACTGACCTTCCTGTGTAGTATCTGCCTGACAGTGTAGTACACTGACCTTCCTGTGTAGTATCTGCCTGACAGTGTAGTACACTGACCTTCCTGTGCAGTATCTGCCTGACAGTGTAGTACATTGACCTTCCTGTGCCGTATCTACCTGACAGTGTAGTACACTGACCTTCCTGTGCAGTATCTGCCTGACAGTGTGGTCACGACCTTGTTGACAAGCAAACATGAGAGGTGTGACACCTTCAGTGACCTTCCCATCACCTCCCTCATGTTGTTCCTCTGCCACCAGTCCCGCAACCCCTGCCACCCCTGCCACGGCAGCCGTCATGCTGTAGGTGAAGAACAAGGTGGATCAGTGTGAAGAATGAAGTGGATCAGTGTGAAGAACACGCTGGATCAGAGTGAAGAACAAGATGGATCAGTGTGAAGAACAAGGTGGATCAGTGTGAAGAACAAGGTGGATCAGTGTGAAGAACAAGGTGGATCAGTGTGAAGAACAAGATGGATCAGTGTGAAGAACAAGATGGATCAGTGTGAAGAACAAGGTGGATCAGTGTGAAGAACAAGATGGATCAGAGTAAAGAACACGGTGGGAGGGAACAAGGATGGTGATGGGAGGGAACGATGATAGTGATGGGAGGAACAATGCTGGTGATGGGAGGGAACAAGGATGATGATGGGAGGGAACAAGGATGATGATGGGAGGGAACAAGGATGGTGATGGAAGGGAACTACTACCATTCCTCACACTACTACCATTCATCACACTACTACCATTCCTCACACTACTACCATTCCTCCCACTACTACCATTCCTCACACTACTACCATTCCTCTCACTACTACCATTCCTCTCACTACTACCATTCCTCACACTACTACCATTCCTCACACTACTACCATTCCTCTCACTACTACCATTCCTCTTACTATGGTAGTCACACTACTACCATTCCTCTCATTACTACCATTCCTCTCACTACTATCATTCCTCAGACTACTACCATTCCTCACACTACTACCATTCCTCTCACTACTACCATTCCTCACACCATTCTACCATTTCCTCACATTCTCACTACTCATTCCTCTCACTACTATCATTCCTCACACACTTTACTACCATTCCTCTCACTACTACCATTCCTCCACTACTACCATTCCTCACACTACTACCATTCCTCTCACTACTATTCCCATCTACCTTCTCACTATTACCATTCCTCACACTACTACCATTCCTCTCACTACTACCATTCCTCTCACTACTACCATTCCTCACTATTATCTCACTACTACCATTCCTCTCACTACTACCATTCCTCACACTACTACCATTCCTCTCACTACTACATTCCTCTCACTACTGCTATTCCTCACACTACTACCATTCCTCACATTACTACCATTCCTCTCACTACTACCATTCCTCTCACTACTACCATCTACCATCCTCACTACTACCATTCCTCCACTACTACCATTCCTCACACTACTACCATTCCTCCACTACTACCATTCCTCACTTTTCACTACTACCATTCCTCTCACTACTACTATTCCTCTCACTACTACCATTCCTCTCACTACTACCATTCCTCACACTACTACCATTCCTCACACTACTACCATTCCTCACACTACTACCATTCCTCACACTACTACCATTCCTCACACTACTACCATTCCTCACACTACTACCATTCCTCACACTACTACCATTCCTCACACTACTACCATTCCTCACACTACTACCATTCCTCTCACTACTACCATTCCTCTCACTACTACCATTCCTCTCACTACTACCATTCCTCTCACTACTACCATTCCTCTCACTACTACTATTTCTCTCACTACTACCATTCCTCTCACTACTACCATTCCCCACACTACTACAATTCCTCACACTACTACCATTCCTCACACTACTACCATTCCTCACACTACTACCATTCCTCACACTACTACCATTCCTCACACTACTACCATTCCACTCACTACTACCATTCCCACACTACTACCATTCCTCACACTACTACCATTCCTCACACTACTACCATTCCTCACACTACTACCATTCCACTCACTACTACCATTCCCCACACTACTACCATTCCTCACACTACTACCATTCCTCACACTACTACCATTCCTCACGCTACTACCATTCCTCACACTACTACCATTCCTCACACTACTACCATTCCTCCACTCTCATTCTCACTACTACCATTCCTCCACTACTACCATTCCCACACTACTCATTCCTCACACTACTACCATTCCTCACACTACTACCATTCCTCCACTACTACCATTCCTCACACTACTCCATTCCTCACACTACTACCATTCCTCACTACTACCATTCCCACACTACTACCATTCCTACACTACTACCATTCCTCACACTACTACCATTCCTCACCTATACCATTCTCACTACACCATTCTACTACTACCATCAACATATTTACAACATTTCCAACACATTTCTGACATTAGGAGTAACGATACAGATTCATTTAACATTTAGACATGAAGAAATAATCAGAAAGATGCAGGGAAGAAGAAGAAGTGATAATAAGAGAAGATGAGGGAAGGAGAAGGATAGAAGAGAAGGAGGGAGGGAGAAGGATGGAGGAGAAGGAGAGAGAGGGAGAAGGAGGGAGGAGAAAGAGAGAGAGGGAGAAGGAGGGAAGAGAAGGAGAGAGAGGGAGAAGGATGGAGGAGAAGGAGAGAGAGGGAGAAGGAGGGAGGAGAACGAGGAGGGAGGAGAACGAGAGAGGGGGAGAAGGAGAGAGAGGCAGAAGGAGGGAGGAGAACGAGAGGGAGAGGGAGAAGGAGGGAGGAGTACGAGAGAGGGAGAAGGAGGGAGGAGAACGAGAGAGAGAGGGAGAAGGGGGAAATAAACTCGTGAATAATTGAAGATGACATAGGTCATACCAGCAAGAACCACCTAAACTCACTCTCTCTCTCTCTCTCTCTCTCTCTCTCTCTCTCTCTCTCTCTCTCTCTCTCTCTCTCTCTCTCTCTCTCTCTCTCTCTCTCTCTCTCTCCTACAATATTTTAATACCACATTATTGCCTTTATTATCTGCAGAGAAATAAAAATCTGAACAATAAAAAATATATCTTTCAAATAGTGTGTGTGTGTGTGTGTGTGTGTGTGTGTGTGTGTGTGTGTGTGTGTGTGTGTGTTTTGGTGTGGTGGTGTGTGTACTCACCTAATTGTGGTTGCAGGGGTCGAGACTCAGCTCCTGGCCCCGCCTCTTCGCTGTCCGCTACTGGGTCTCTGCTCTCCCTGCTCCATGAGCTTTATCATACCTTGTCTTAAAACTATGTATGGTTCCTGCCTCCACTATATCTTTCTCTAGACTATTCCACTTCCTGACTAGTCTGTGGCTGAAGAAATGCTTCCTAACATCCCTTTGACTCATCTGAGTCTTCAGCTTCCAGTTGTGTCCCCTTGTTTCTGTGTTCCCTCTCTGGAACATCCTGTCACTATCTACCTTGTCGATTCCCCGCAGTATTTTGTATGTCGTTATCATGTCTCCTCTGACCCTTCTTTCCTCCAGTGTTGTTAGTCTTATTTCCCTCAACCTTTCTTCATAGGACAGACCCCTGAGTTGTGGAACTAACCTTGTCGCAAACCTTTGCACTTTCTCTAGTTTCTTTACGTGCTTGACCAGGTGTGGGTTCCAGACTGGTGCTGCATATTCTAGTATGGGCCTGACGTACACGGTGTGTGTGTGTGTGTGTGTGTGTGTGTGTGTGTGTGTGTGTGTGTGTGTGTGTGTGGTTAAAGTCTTCTGTGATGATACTAAAATATTTGTCATATTATTATATGTGTGAGGGAGAAACAACGGGAGGAGGAGGAGGTAGCTCCAAAACTCTGCACATCAAGAAATGGTACAGTGTTGCCAGGTCACCATTCCTCCTGTCTCCCTCTTTATTAATGTTATACTGAGAGGTAATGTTTGATCACACTTGTTACCGTCATTTTGAGGTCACTAAGACCATCATTATGCCTGTGGTCTACTGGTTACCATCATTTTGAGGTCACTAAGACCACCATCGTGCCTGTGGTCTACTGGTTACCATCATTTTGAGGTCACTAGGACCACCATCGTGCCTGTGGTCGACTGGTTGCCATCATTTTGAGGTCACTAAGACCACCATCGTGCCTGTGGTTGACTGGTTACCATCATTTTGAGGTCACTAAGACCACCATCGTGCCTGTGGTCGACTGGTTGCCATCATTTTGAGGTCACTAAGACCACCATCGTGCCTGTGGTGACTGGTTGCCATCATTTTGAGGTCACTAAGACCACCATCGTGCCTGTGGTTGACTGGTTACCATCATTTTGAGGTCACTAAGACCACCATCGTGCCTGTGGTCGACTGGTTGCCATCATTTTGAGGTCACTAAGACCACCATCGTGCCTGTGGTTGACTGGTTGCCATCATTTTGAGGTCACTAAGACCACCATCGTGCCTGTGGTCGACTGGTTGCCATCATTTTGAGGTCACTAAGACCACCATCGTGCCTGTGGTTGACTGGTTACCATCATTTTGAGGTCACTAAGACCACCATCGTGCCTGTGGTCGACTGGTTGCCATCATTTTGAGGTCACTAAGACCACCATCGTGCCTGTGGTCGACTGGTTGCCATCATTTTGAGGTCACTAAGACCACCATCGTGCCTGTGGTTGACTGGTTACCATCATTTTGAGGTCACTAAGACCACCATCGTGCCTGTGGTTGACTCTGAGTTCGATCATCACAGTTTTGATCGACGTGAGTTGAACTATTTGGTTCAGTGAGGCTACATTGCGTCCATTACAGGTCGATATTACCGGAAGGTTACCTATAATGTTAGTGAAGGCCCCTTGATTAAAGGACCTGAGACTAGCCTCCCCTTCCCCATTCCACAGCTCCTTTTTAATTCTCACGTATTTAGTGCTTGCCAAAGAGGATAATAATTTATCGATATTTTTCACTTTGTGTTTGTTTAGTGAGGTCAGAGGTGGACGATAAGAGAGAGAGCCACAATAACTACTGCTTCTTCACACTGCTACAGTGCACTTTCTCTAGACTGACCAACTGACCACCTTCTGTCAAGGCTAAAAGGCTGACCACCTTCTATCAAGACTGAGGGACTGATTACCTTCTATCAAGACTGAGGGACTGACCACCTTCTATCAAGACTGAGGGACTGATTACCTTCTGTCAAGACTGAGGGACTGACTACCTTCTATCAAGACTGAAGGACTGAATACCTTCTGTCAAGACTGAGGGACTGACCACCTTCTATCAAGACTGAAGGACTGATTACCTTCTGTCAAGACTGAGGGACTGACTACCTTCTATCAAGACGGAGGGACTGATTACCTTCTATCAAGACTGAGGGACTGATTACCTTCTATCAAGACTGAGGGACTGATTACCTTCTATCAAGACTGAGGGACTGATTACCTTCTATCAAGACTGAGGGACTGACCACCTTCTATCAAGACTGAGGGACTGATTACCTTCTATCAAGACTGAGGGACTGACCACCTTCTATCAAGACTGAGGGACTGATTACCTTCTGTCAAGACTGAGGGACTGACTACCTTCTATCAAGACTGAGGGACTGACCACATTCTATCAAGACTGAGGGACTGATTACCTTCTATCAAGACTGAGGGACTGACCACCTTCTATCAAGACTGAGGGACTGATTACCTTCTATCAAGACTGAGGGACTGATTACCTTCTATCAAGACTGAGGGACTGACCACCTTCTATCAAGACTGAGGGACTGATTACCTTCTGTCAAGACTGAGGGACTGACTACCTTCTATCAAGACTGAAGGACTGAATACCTTCTGTCAAGACTGATGGACTGACTACCTTCTATCAAGACTGAGGGACTGACCACCTTCTATCAAGACTGAAGGACTGACTACCTTCTATCAAGACTGAAGGACTGAATACGTTCTATCAAGATTGAAGGACTGAATACCTTCTATCAAGACTGAAGGACTGACTACCTTCTATCAAGACTGAAGGACTGACTACCTTCTATCAAGACTGAAGGACTGAATACCTTCTGTCAAGACTGAGGGACTGACTACCTTCTATAAAGACTGAGGGACTGACCACCTCACTCTACCTCTCCACTGTTACTATCTCCTGTATTCTACTGAAAAAGCCTCTTGCAAAGACGAAACGTTTCATCAATAAAGTCACTGCTGAAGTCACTGCTGAAGTCCCTGCTGAAGTCACTGCTGAAGTCACTGCTAAAGTCACTGCTGAAGTCACTGCTTAAGTCACTGCTGAAGTCACTGTTGAAGTCACTGTTGAAGTCACTGCTGAAGTCACTGCTGAAGTCACTGCTGAAGTCACTGCTGAAGTCACTGCTGAAGTCACTGTTGAAGTCACTGCTGAAGTCACTGCTAAAGTCACTGATAAAGTCACTGCTGAAGTCACTGCTGAAGTCACTGCTAAAGTCACTGTTGAAGTCACTGCTGAAGTCACTGCTGAAGTCACTGCTGAAGTCACTGCTGAAGTCACTGCTAAAGTCACTGTTGAAGTCACTGCTGAAGTCACTGTTGAAGTCACTGCTGAAGTCACTGCTAGTTTGAGATATTATGTGATAAATGCATCTCTTAGAGAGCCAGTAGATATTAAGGTTTAGAATGTAACTCCATTAAAGAATGACCCGGGAGAAGTATTTAGGTTATTCTCTCAGAGGCTAGTGACAAGGGGGTGGTGAGGGAGGTGGTGGGGAGGTGGTGAGGGAAGTGTTGAGGGAGGTGGTGAGGGAGGTGGTGGGGAGGTGGTGGGGAGGTGGTGAGGGAGGTGGTGAGGGAGGTGGTGAGTGGGGTGAGGGAGGTGGTGAGGGAGGTAGAGGGTAGGTTGTGAGGGAAGTGTTGAGGGAGGTGGTGAGGGAGGTGGTGGGGAGGTGGTGGGGAGGTGGAGAGGAGGTAGTGGGGTAGGTTGTGAGGAAGTGTTGAGGGACGTGGTGAGGGAGGTGGTGGGGAGGTGGTGGGGAGGTGGAGAGGGAGGTAGTGGGGTAGGTTGTGAGGGAAGTGTTGAGGGAGGTGGTGGGGAGGTGGTGGGGAGGTGGTGGGGAGGTGGTGGGGAGGTGGTGGGGAGGTGGTGAGGGAGGTGGTGAAGTGACAAAGGCAGTAGTGGTAGCCAGGAAGTGCCTCACCCACTGACCTCTTAGTGGGGTAAGTGGCAGCTGTCATGATTTGCTGATGGTTAAATACCTGGGACCTGATTATTGATCCCACCAATCATGTACTCCTTAAATAAATCCTAAATTCTTGGCATTGGGTCATTTTTATGCAATGACCTATTTATAGTCGCAGCGGTTCCTGCAAGGAGAGGCTGCAAGGAGGGGCTGCAAGGAGGGGGCTGCAAGGAGGGGCTGCAAGGAGTAGGCTACAAGGAGGGGGCTGCAAGGAGGAGGCTACAAGGAGGGGGCTGCAATAAGTACGCTGCAAGGAGGAGGCTGCAAGGAGGAGGTTGCAAGAAGTACGCTGCAAGGAGGAGGCTACAAGGAGGAGGCTGCAAGGAGGAGGTTGCAAGAAGTACGCTGCAAGGAGGAGGCTGCAAGGAGGAGGCTGCAAGAAGGAGGCTGCAAGGAGGAGGCTGCAAGGAGGAGGCTGCAAGAAGGAGGCTGCAAGGAGGAGGCTGTAATAAGGAGGCTGCAAGGAGAAGGCTGCAAGGAGGAGGCTACATGGAGGAGGCTGCAAGAAGGAGGCTGCAAGGAGGAGGCTGCAAGGAGGAGGCTGCAAGGAGGGGCTGCAAGGAGGAGGCTGCAAGGAGGAGGCTGCAAGGAGGAGGCTGCAAGGAGGAGGCTGCAAGGAGGAGGCTGCAAGGAGGAGGCTGCAAGGAGGAGGCTGCAAGGAGGAGGCTACATAGAGGAGGCTGCAAGAAGGAGGCTACATGGAGGAGGCTGCAAGGAGGAGGCTACATGGAGGAGGCTGCAAGGAGAAGGCTGCAAGGAGGAGGCTGCAAGGAGGAGGCTACAGGAGCTCTAGGAGGAGGCTGCAAGGAGGAGGCTGCAAGGAGGGAGGCTACATAGAGGAGGCTGCAGAGGAGGAGGCTGCATGGAGGAGGCTGCAAGGAGTGAGGCTGCAAGGAGGAGGCTGCAAGGAGGAGGCTGCAAGGAGGGAGGCTGCAAGGAGGAGGCTGCAAGGAGGAGGCTGCAAGGAGAGGAGGCTGCAAGGAGGAGGCTGCAAGGAGGAGGCTGCAAGGAGGGGGGAGGCTGCAAGGAGGAGGCTGCAAGGAGGCTAGGAGGCTGCAAGGAGGAGGCTGCAAGGAGGAGGCTGCAAGAAGGAGGCTGCATGGAGGAGGCTGCAAGGAGGAGGCTGCAAGGAGGAGGCTGCAAGGAGGAGGCTACATGGAGGAGGCTGCAAGGAGGAGGCTGCAAGGAGGAGGCTGCAAGGAGGAGGCTGCAAGGAGGAGGCTGCAAGGAGGAGGCTACAAGGAGGAGGCTGCAAGGAGGAGGCTGCAAGGAGGAGGCTGCAAGGAGGAGGCTGCAAGGAGGAGGCTACAAGGAGGAGGCTGCAAGGAGGAGGCTGCAAGGAGGAGGCTACATAGAGGAGGCTGCAAGGAGGAGGCTACATGGAGGAGGCTGCAAGGAGGAGGCTACATGGAGGAGGCTGCAAGGAGGAGGCTACCTGGAGGAGGCTGCACGCAGTAAAGACGTCATGTCAGAGGTCAATGCCTGCTGTATATATCATACCAAGAATTCCGAGGGTAGATTTAGTTATGGTGGTCACCACAATGTATAATCCAGATTACTGAGGAGTGGTTGTTGAGGTATTTTGAATAATTATAGAATATAGATCAAAATACGTTGACTAGGAGGTTATATAAATTGTGGATGAGGGGAAGGAGGGGTAAGGGTCGTCCCAGGAAAAATTGGACGGAGGGGGATAAAAGAGGTTTTGAGAGCTAGGGGCTTGAACATCCTGCAGGTTTGATGAGCCTGTTAGATATGAGAGAGTGAAAGCAAGTACTTTATTATTATTAAAACTCCAGATATGTGTATGTTTTTAAATTGTTAAATCCACGACGGCAGCTGAGCATTTGTTGATCGCTGCCTGAGTTTGTTGCCAGAGCGAGACAGTGACCTGGATATAGCGACCATTGTGTGTGTGTGTGTGTCCATCTCTCTCTCTCTCTCTCTCTCTCTCTCTCTCTCTCTCTCTCTCTCTCTCTCTCTCTCTCTCTCTTCTCTCTCTTCTCTCTCTCTCTCTCTCTCTCTCTCTCATCTCTCTCTCTCTCTCTCTCTTTCTCTCTCTTCTCTCTCTCTTTCTCTCTCTCTTTCTCTCTCTTACTGATTATCCAGATGACACAGTAACATCACACAATAACACACATAATGCACAATAACATAATATAACACAGAGTAACATCAATAACACTATCTATATATCATCTATATATATATATATATATATATATATATATATATATATATATATATATATATATATATATATATATATATACATGATCAGTATCAGTGTTGTGATGGTCAGTACCAGTGTTGTAATGCTCAGTGCCAGTGTTGTGATGATTAGTACCAGTGTTGTAATGATCAGTACCAGTGTTGTAATGATCAGTACCAGTGTTGTAATAATCAGTACCAGTGTTGTAATGATCAGTACCAGTGGTGTAATGATCAGTACCAGTGTTATAATGATTAGTACCAGTGTTGTAATGATCAGTATCAGTGTTGTTATGATCAGTACCAGTGTTGTAATTATTAGTACCAGTGTTGTAATGATCAGGACCAGTGTTGTAATGATCAGTACCAGTGTTATGATGATTAGTACCAGTGTTGTAATGATCAGTACCAGTGTTGTAATGATCAGTACCAGTGTTGCAATTATCAGTACCAGTGTTGTAATGATCAGTACCAGTGCTGTAATTATTAGTACCAGTGTTGTAATGATCAGTATCAGTGTTGTAATGATCAGTTACAGTGTTGTGATGATTAGTACCAGTGGTGTAATGATCAGTACCAGTGTTGTAATGGTCAGTACCAGTGTTGTAATGATCAGTACCAGTGTTGTAATGATCAGTACCAGTGTTGTGATGATCAGTACTAGGGTTGTAGACCCAACACCTAACATTCCTTCACTGCCTCATGGTTGTAGACCCAGCACCTAACATTCCTTCACTGCCTCATGGTTGTAGGCCCAGCACCTAACATTCCTTCACTGCCTCATGGTTGTAGACCCAGCACCTAACATTCCTTCACTGCCTCATGGTTGTAGACCCAGCACCTAACATTCCTTCACTGCCTCATGGTTGTAGACCCAGCACCTAACATTCCTTCACTGTCTCATGGTTGTAGACCCAGCACCTAACATTCCTTCACTGCCTCATGGTTGTAGACCCAGCACCTAACATTCCTTCACTGCCTCATGGTTGTAGACCCAGCACCTAACATTCCTTCACTGCCTCATGGTTGTAGGCCCAGCACCTAACATTCCTTCACTGCCTCATGGTTGTAGACCCAGCACCTAACATTCCTTCACTGTCTTATGGTTGTAGACCCAGCACCTAACATTCCTTCACTGCCTCATGGTTGTAGGCCCAGCACCTAACATTCCTTCACTGCCTCATGGTTGTAGACCCAGCACCTAACATTCCTTCACTGCCTCATGGTTGTAGACCCAGCACCTAACATTCCTTCACTGTCTCATGGTTGTAGACCCAGCACCTAACATTCCTTCACTGTCTCATGGTTGTAGACCCAGCACCTAACATTCCTTCACTGTCTCATGGTTGTAGACCCAGCACCTAACATTCCTTCACTGCCTCATGGTTGTAGGCCCAGCACCTAACATTCCTTCACTGCCTCATGGTTGTAGACCCAGCACCTAACATTCCTTCACTGCCTCATGGTTGTAGACCCAGCACCTAACATTCCTTCACTGTCTCATGGTTGTATACCCAGCACCTAACATTCCTTTACTGTCTCATGGTTGTAGACCCAGCACCTAACATTCCTTCACATTCCTTCACTTTATTCCTCACTCCATGACTCACGAAATCGTAATAACACTTTTATAGACCACGATACGGGTGGGGTTAGAACTCACGGCCAGTGCGTAAACCACTGGGCCAGCTGGCTACAATAAGATTCACCCTACTAGGTATCTTTATACACCATAGGGAGGTTAGCATGGGCCACCACTGTGACCACAAATGCAAGTTTTTACAGATGAATCTCCCGCCAGATTTACAACCTCATTAACCAACCAACGACTCAGGTGAGTTAGTATCTGGGTAACTCTGAGTTACATATAAAAGTAACTGGATTACAATAATAACAAAATAATTTATTGGCAAAAACAGCATCTTGCGTGTGTTTGTTGCTGTGTTTGCTGAGTCCCCAGGTCATTATGCAGAGGACAAGAACATACCTTGTCCCATGTCTCTCTCTCTCTGCTTTATTATCGTCTTCCAGCCTCTCCTCATTCTCCCACTTTGAGGGAAGACTTCAAGTGTAGTATATTGTGTGTATAAGTGTAGTATATTGTGTGTATAAGTGTAGTATATTGTGTGTATAAGTGTAGTATATTGTGTGTATAAGTGTAGTATATTGTGTGTATAAACACCCACACACACACACACACACACACAAACACACACACACACACACACACACACACACACACACACACACAGGTTAAGGAAGATCGGCCTGAGGACACTGGAGGACAGGGGAGACATGATAGCGACATATAAAATACTGCGAGGAATTGACAAGGTGGACAGAGACAGGATGTTCCACAGATGAGACAGCAACAAGGGGTTACAATTGGAAGTTGAAGACTCAGATGAGTCAAAGTGGTGTTAGGAAGTATTTCTTCAGTCATAGAGTTGTCAGGAAGTGGAATAGTCTGGCAAGTGACGTAGTGGAGGCAGGAATCATATATAACTTTAATAAAAGGCACGATAAAGCTCTTGGAACAGGGAAAAAGTGGACCTAGTAGCGACCAGCGAAGAGGCGGGGCCAGGAACTGTGGATCGACCCCTGCAACCACATATAGGCAAGTACACACACACACACACACACACACACACACACACGTAACGAAAATAATTGTAATGCGACACACTTTTTCTGGAATTTCTGAACTAAAAGAGAATCGTATGTACTTGAGTCAATATTTGAATTGTTTATAAGTGGACACTGGCGAGTGGTGGTTGTTGTAGCGGTGCCACCACTACCATGACACTGGCGAGTGGTGGTTGTTGTAGCGGTGCCACCACTACCATGACACTGGCGAGTTGTGGTTGTTGTAGCGGTGCCACCACTACCATGACACTGGCGAGTGGTGGTTGTTGTAGCGGTGCCACCACTACCATGACACTGGCGAGTGGTGGTTGTTGTAGCGGCGCCACCACTACCATGACACTGGCGAGTGGTGGTTGTTGTAGCGGTGCCACCACTACCATGACACTGGCGAGTTGTGGTTGTTGAGCGGTGCCACCACTACCATGACACTGGCGAGTGGTGGTTGTTGTAGCGGTGCCACCACTACCATGACACTGGCGAGTGGTGGTTGTTGTAGCGGCGCCACCACTACCATGACACTGGCGAGTGGTGGTTGTTAGCGGTGCCACCACTACCATGACACTGGCGAGTGGTGGTTGTTGCGGTGCCACCACTACCATGACATTGGCGAGTGGTGGTTGTTGTAGCGTGCCACCACTACCATGACACTGGCGAGTTGTGGTTGTTAGCGTGCCACCACTACCATGACACTGGCGAGTGGTGGTTGTTGTAGCGGTGCCACCACTACCATGACACTGGCGAGTGGTGGTTGTTGTAGCGGTGCCACCACTACCATGACACTGGCGAGTGGTGGTTGTTGTAGCGGCGCCACCACTACCATGGCACTGGCGAGTGGTGGTGGTTGTAGCGGTGCCACCACTACCATGACACTGGCGAGTGGTGGTTGTTGTAGCGGCGCCACCACTACCATGACACTGGCGAGTGGTGGTTGTTGTAGCGGTGCCACCACTACCATGACACTGGCGAGTGGTGGTGGTTGTAGCGGTGCCACCACTACCATGACACTGGCGAGTGGTGGTTGTTGTAGCGGCGCCACCACTACCATGGCACTGGCGAGTGGTGGTTGTTGTAGCGGTGTCACCACTACCATGACACTGGCGAGTGGTGGTTGTTGTAGCGGCGCCACCACTACCATGACACTGGCGAGTGGTGGTTGTTGTAGCGGTGCCACCACTACCATGACACTGGCGAGTGGTGGTTGTTGTAGCGGTGCCACCACTACCATGAGACTGGCGAGTGGTGGTTGTTGTAGCGGTGCCACCACTACCATGGCACTGGCGAGTGGTGGTTGTTGTAGCGGTGCCACCACTACCATGGCACTGGCGAGTGGTGGTTGTTGTAGCGGCGCCACCACTACCATGACACTGGCGAGTTGTAGTTGTTGTAGCGGCGCCACCACTACCATGGCACTTTCTCTCTCTCCCTATCTCTCTCTCTCTCTCTGTTTACATTGATTATTGAGTTTTTATTTAGGTTGAATATACAAAGGCTTTGCGCCAATACACAACGTCGTCAAAGGTTTCCTTCTGCTATCTGCGGGTTATTCGTGTATTGTTCCAGTAGCGGTATTGTGACTTGTTATTCTTAGCGTCAGTATGGGTAAAGCAGGTATCAGGTTTGTCAGGAAACAGGATAAGTGTTTCCTGACGCGGGTCTTAATTACATGATGACCTGCAGCTGGAGCTTTTGGTCATCTAACCGAGGCCTTCCACTGGCTTACCCATCCACCCATTTAAATATTATTCTTATCGTCATAACCATTTTATAATAACTAATATGGGTAATATTTAGACATCATTCTTTATAGAAAGTGTTCAATCTTAACCTTGATTAATCTAGAACAAAAGCGAGGCATGGGAGAGGTGTAGCAGTTGAAGACGTCATCACAAGTGGGCTAACTTCAGGCCCACTTGTGACGACGTCTAGTGGGTCCCGTTCACCTTTGGAAATGTCTTCAACTGCTGCACCTTTTCTATGTCTCTAGTGTATAAGTCATCTTACTCTTGTATCAGTGTTAGGTTCATCAAGGCTAAGGGATTCAACACTTTCTATCAATATCTTGGGACTGAGCACTTATTAAGGCTAATGACATGAATATTTATTAAGAATAAGTGAAGGAACTTCTCAAAATTTGTGCGTCCAGTACTGTCTCCAGTACACTGTCTCTCTACAGTACTGTCT
The DNA here is from genome assembly GCA_009830355.1 of Cherax destructor. Lineage (NCBI taxonomy): Eukaryota > Metazoa > Arthropoda > Malacostraca > Decapoda > Parastacidae > Cherax > Cherax destructor. Next base: position 301,405 of record WNWK01000825.1, read on the forward strand.
CCAGTACACTGTCTCTACAGTACTGTCTCCAGTACACTGTCTCTCTACAGTACTGTCTCCAGTACACTGTCTCTACAGTACTGTCTCAAGTACACTGTCTCTACAGTACTGTCTCCAGTACACTGTCTCTCTACAGTACTGTCTCGAGTACACTGTCTCTCTACAGTACTGTCTCCAGTACACTGTCTCTCTACAGTACTGTCTCCAGTACACTGTCTCTACAGTACTGTCTCCAGTACACTGTCTCTACAGTACTGTCTCCAGTACACTGTCTCTCTACAGTACTGCCTCCAGTACACTGTCTCTCTACAGTACTGTCTCAAGTACACTGTCTCTACAGTACTGTCTCCAGTACACTGTCTCTCTACAGTACTGTCTCGAGTACACTGTCTCTCTACAGTACTGTCTCCAGTACACTGTCTCTCTACAGTACTGTCTCCAGTACACTGTCTCTACAGTACTGTCTCCAGTACACTGTCTCTACAGTACTGTCTCCAGTACACTGTCTCTCTACAGTACTGCCTCCAGTACACTGTCTCTCTACAGTACTGTCTCCAGTACACTGTCTCCAGTACACTGTCTCTACAGTACTGTCTCCTGTACACTTCTCTCTACATTACTGTCTCCAGTACACTGTCTATAATACACTGTCTCCAGTACACTGTCTCCAGTACACTGTCTACAGTACACTGTCTACAGTACACTGTCTACAGTACACTGTCTACAGTACACTGTCTACAGTACACTGTCTACAGTACACTGTCTACAGTACACTCTACTAAATTATTAAGTCTCTGGCAATACATCTCATCAATCATCAATATAGATACCCAGGTGTTGCACATGTGTCTTATTCATCACCAGGTGTTGCACATGTGTCTTATTCATCACCAGGTGTTGCACATGTGTCTTATTCATCACCAAGTGTTGCACATGTGTCTTATTCATCACCAGGTGTTGCACATGTGTCTTATTCATCACCAGGTGTTGCACATGTGTCTTATTCATCACCATGTGTTGCACATGTGTCTTATTCATCACCAGGTGTTGCACATGTGTCTTATTCATCACCAGGTGTTGCACATGTGTCTTATTCATCACCAGGTGTTGCACATGTGTCATATTCATCACCATGTGTTGAACATGTGTCTTATTCATCACCAGGTGTTGCACATGTGTCTTATTCCTCACCATGTGTTGCACATGTGTCTTATTCATCACCAGGTGTTGCACATGTGTCTTATTCATCACCAGGTGTTGCACATGTGTCTTATTCATCACCAGGTGTTGCACATGTGTCTTATTCATCACCAGGTGTTGCACATGTGTCTTATTCATCACCAGGTGTTGCACATGTGTCTTATTCATCACCAGGTGTTGCACATGTGTCTTATTCATCACCAGGTGTTGCACATGTGTCTTATGCATAATCTTGTCAGTAATGTTGCTGGGGCGTTGACCCCCGCAACCCCCTTCTGTTTATAATGAGGTCCACCCAGCCTGCATCACAACCTCATCCTCTCCAGATTTAAGAGTTGACCTCCAGCTCTTAGACCGATTTTTAATTTTCCACTGACACATTGTCCGTCAGCCACTCACAAGTGACTGACAGACACTCACAAGTGGCTGACAGACACTCACAAGTGGCTGATAGACACTCACAAGTGGCTGACAGACACTCACAAGTGGCTGACAGACACTCACAAGTGACTGACAGACACTCACAAGTGGCTGACAGACACTCACAAGTGGCTGACAGACACTCACAAGTGGCTGACAGACACTCACAAGTGGCTGACAGACACTCACAAGTGGCTGACAGACCCTCACAAGTGTCTGACAGACACTCACAAGTGGCTGACAGACACTCACAAGTGGCTGACAGACACTCACAAGTGGCTGACAGACACTCACAAGTGGCTGACAGACACTCACAAGTGGCTGACAGACACTCACAAGTGGCTGACAGACACTCACAAGTGGCTGACAGACACTCACAAGTGGTTGACAGACACTCACAAGTGACTGACAGACACTCACAAGTGACTGACAGACACTCACAAGTGGCTGACAGACACTCACAAGTGGCTGACAGACACTCACAAGTGGCTGACAGACACTCAAAGTGGCTGACAGACACTCACAAGTGGGTGACAGACACTCACAAGTGGCTGACAGACACTCATAAGTGGCTGACAGACACTCACAAGTGGCTGACAGACACTCACAAGTGGCTGACAGATACTCACAAGTGGCTGACAGACACTCACAAGTGGCTGACAGACACTCACAAGTGGCTGACAGACACTCACAAGTGGCTGACAGACACTCACAAGTGACTGACAGACACTCACAAGTGACTGACAGACACTCACAAGTGGCTGACAGACACTCACAAGTGGCTGACAGACACTCACAAGTGGGTGACAGACACTCCCAAGTGGCTGACAGACACTCATAAGTGGCTGACAGACACTCACAAGTGGCTGACAGACACTCACAAGTGGCTGACAGACACTCAAAGTGGCTGACAGACACTCACAAGTGGGTGACAGACACTCACAAGTGGCTGACAGACACTCATAAGTGGCTGACAGACACTCACAAGTGGCTGACAGACACTCACAAGTGGCTGACAGATACTCACAAGTGGCTGACAGACACTCACAAGTGGCTGACAGACACTCACAAGTGGCTGACAGACACTCACAAGTGGCTGACAGACACACAACAACAACAACGTTGCTATAATGAATCCTAACATTGAGAGAATGTTCCTCCTCTTCTAATATTCTCATTGTCCTGTTCATTGTACTGTTTTACTGTTGTACTGTTTTACTGTTGTAATGTTTTACTATTGTACTGTTTTACTGTTGTACTGTTTTACTGTTGTACTGTTTTACTTTTGTACTGTTTTACTGTTGTAATGTCTGAATGTTGGCTGTTGCCTCTGTGCCTTGGTTGAGTACATAGTGTCATCTCAAGAGTCCTTCACCGACAAAGAACCTCTTCTTGTCTATACGTCGGAGTATTTTGAAGGTCGTGATTATATCCCCCTCTTCTTATCCGTTCCTCTATTACCAGATATTTAGTTATCTCAGTCATTGCTCCTTGTTCAGTGACGTCATGTCAGCTACTTGTTCAGTGATGTCAAGTCAGCTACTTGTGTAGTGACGTCATCTCAGCTACTTGTTCAGTGACGTCATCTCAGCTACTTGTTCAGTGACGTCATCTCAGCTACTTGTTCAGTGACGTCATCTCAGCTACTTGTTCAGTGACGTCATCTCAGCTACTTGTTCAGTGACGTCATCTCAGCTACTTGTTTAGTGACGTCATCTCAGCTACTTGTTTAGTGACGTCATCTCAGCTACTGACTCCATATCTCTACACTTTTTCAATATTTTTAACTGTGTTCAGTACACCATGCTAGTGTTCCTTCCTGCAACACTGTACATACACTTGTGTAGTGTCTTGAAAGTACACCATGCTAGTGTTCCTTCCTGCAACACTGTGCATACACTTGTGTAGTGTCTTGAAAGTACACCATGCTAGTGTTCCTTCCTGCAACACTGTGCATACACTTGTGTAGTGTTTTGAAAGTACACCATGCTAGTGTTCCTTCCTGCAACACTGTGCATACACTTGTGTAGTGTCTTGAAAGTACACCATGCTAGTGTATTTTCCTGCAACACTGTGCATACACTTGTGTAGTGTCTTGAAGGTACACCATGCTAGTGTTCCTTCCTGCAACACTGTGCATACACTTGTGTAGTGTCTTGAAAGTACACCATGCTAGTGTTCCTTCCTGCGACACTGTGCATACACTTGTGTAGTGTCTTGAAGGTACACCATGCTAGTGTTCCTTCCTGCAACACCGTACATGCTAGTGTTCCTTCCTGCAACATTGTACATGCTAGTGTTCCTTCCTGCAACACTGTGCATACACTTGTGTAGTGTCTTGAAAGTACACCATGCTAGTGTTCCTTCCTGCAACACTGTGCATACAATTTTGTAGTGTCTTGAAAGTACACCATGCTAGTGTTCCTTCCTGCAACACTGTGCATACACTTGTGTAGTGTCTTGAAGGTACACCATGCTAGTGTTCCTTCCTGCGACACTGTGCATACACTTGTGTAGTGTCTTGAAGGTACACCATGCTAGTGTTCCTTCCTGCAACACTGTACATGCTAGTGTTCCTTCCTGCAACATTGTACATGCTAGTGTTCCTTCCTGCAACACTGTACATGCTAGTGTTCCTTCCTACAACACTGTACATGCTAGTGTTCCTTCCTGCAACATTGTACATGCTAGTGTTCCTTCCTGCAACATTGTACATGCTAGTGTTCCTTCCTACAACACTGTACATGCTAGTGTTCCTTCCTACAACACTGTACATGCTAGTGTTCCTTCCTGCAACATTGTACATGCTAGTGTTCCTTCTTGCAACACTGTACATGCTAGTGTTCCTTCCTACAACACTGTACATGCTAGTGTTCCTTCCTACAACACTGTACATGCTAGTGTTCCTTCCTGCAACATTGTACATGCTAGTGTTCCTTCCTGCAACACTGTACATGCTAGTGTTCCTTCCTACAACACTGTACATGCTAGTGTTCCTTCCTGCAACATTGTACATGCTAGTGTCCCTTCTTACAACACTGTACATGCTAGTGTTCCTTCCTGCAACACTGTACATGCTAGTGTTCCTTCCTGCTACATTGTACATGCTAGTGTTTTTTCCTACAACATTGTACATGCTAGTGTTCCTTCCTACAACACTGTACATGCTAGTGTTCCTTCCTGCAACACTGTACATGTTAGTGTTCCTTCCTACAACACTGTACATGCTAGTGTTCCTTCCTGCAACACTGTACATTCTAGTGTTCCTTCCTGCAACATTGTACATGCTAGTGTTCATTCCTACAACATTGTACATGCTAGTGTTCCTTCCTACAACACTGTACATGCTAGTGTTCCTTCCTGCAACACTGTACATGCTAGTGTTCCTTCCTGCAACATTGTACATGCTAGTGTTCCTTCCTACAACATTGTACATGCTAGTGTTCCTTCCTACAACACTGTACATGCTAGTGTTCCTTCCTACAACACTGTACATGCTAGTGTTCCTTCCTGCAACATTGTACATGCTAGTGTTCCTTCCTGCAACACTGTACATGCTAGTGTTCCTTCCTACAACACTGTACGTGCTAGTGTTCCTTCCTGCAACATTGTACATGCTAATGTCCCTTCTTACAACACTGTACATGCTAGTGTTCCTTCCTGCAACACTGTACATGCTAGTGTTCCTTCCTGCAACATTGTACATGCTAGTGTTTTTTCCTACAACATTGTACATGCTAGTGTTCCTTCCTACAACACTGTACATGCTAGTGTTACTTCCTGCAACACTGTACATGTTAGTGTTCCTTCCTACAACACTGTACATGCTAGTGTTCCTTCCTGCAACACTGTACATGCTAGTGTTCCTTCCTGCAACATTGTACATGCTAGTGTTCCTTCCTACAACATTGTACATGCTAGTGTTCCTTCCTACAACACTGTACATGCTAGTGTTCCTTCCTGCAACACTGTACATGCTAGTGTTCCTTCCTGCAACATTGTACATGCTAGTGTTCCTTCCTACAACATTGTACATGCTAGTGTTCCTTCCTACAACACTGTACATGCTAGTGTTCCTTCCTACAACACTGTACATGCTAGTGTTCCTTCCTGCAACATTGTACATGCTAGTGTTCCTTCCTGCAACACTGTACATGCTAGTGTTCCTTCCTACAACATTGTACATGCTAGTGTTCCTTCCTACAACACTGTACATGCTAGTGTTCCTTCCTGCAACACTGTACATGCTAGTGTTCCTTCCTGAAACATTGTACATGCTAGTGTTCCTTCCTACAATATTGTACATGCTAGTGTTCCTTCCTACAACACTGTACATGCTAGTGTTCCTTCCTGCAACACTGTACATGCTAGTGTTCCTTCCTGCAACATTGTACATGCTAGTGTTCCTTCCTACAACATTGTACATGCTAGTGTTCCTTCCTACAACACTGTACATGCTAGTGTTCCTTCCTGCAACACTGTACATGCTAGTGTTCCTTCCTACAACACTGTACATGCTAGTGTTCCTTCCTACAACATTGTACATGCTAGTGTTCCTTCCTACAACACTGTACATGCTAGTGTTCCTTCCTACAACACTGTACATGCTAGTGTTCCTTCCTACAACACTGTACATGCTAGTGTTCCTTCCTACAACACTGTACATGCTAGTGTTCCTTCCTACAACACTGTACATGCTAGTGTTCCTTCCTACAACACTGTACATGCTAGTGTTCCTTCCTGCAACACTGTACATGTTAGTGTTCCTTCCTACAACACTGTACATATACTTGTGTAGTGTCTTAAAGGTTATTTACTGGGCCATTGTTATGTTTAAGCTAACACGTAGTGTGTGTGTACTCACCTATTTGTGGTTGCAGGGGTCGATACTCAGCTCCTGGTCCCGCCTCTTCACTGATCGCTACTGGGTCCTCCCTCTCCCTTCTCCATGAACTTTATCATACCTCGTCTTAAAACTATGTATGGTTCCTGTGTGTGTGTGTGTGTGTGTGTGTGTGTGTGTGTTCACCTATGTGTGGTTGTAGCGCTTGAGTCACAGCTTCTGGCCTTGCCTCTTCGCTAGTCGCTACTAGGTCACTCTCTCCCTGATCCAAGAGCTTTATCGTACCTTTCCTTAGAGCTATGTATGGATCCTGCTTCCACTACTTCACTCTCCAGATTAATTCACTGCCTGACAACTCTATAGCTGAAGAAATACTTCCTAACATCCCTATGACTAATCAGAGTTTTCAACCTCCAATTGTGACCCCTTGTTGCTGTGTCACATCATTGAAACATCCTGTCCCTGTCCACCTTGTCAATTCCTCTCAGTATTTTATATGTCATTATCATGTCTCCCCCTGTCCTCCAGTGTCGTCAAGTTAAGCCTCACACCCAAGCAGTCCCTCGTATTACTTTATACTGAATTAGACATAATTTATATAGATTATTAATGAGAACAAACGTAGATTTTTGCACTATTGACTGATATGTTCTTATTACATTGTTTCTGAAGTGAGACTAATAATCATGTCTTGAGATGCAGTTTTGAGTGCGGTAGTTAGTTAATTAGTAATATAATATTTATATATATTGGTCTTAGGTCTTCATCCATATTAATAAAGGCTTCAAATTTCCAAAAAAAAATTGTTAGGCCGAGGACTTACCTTGGTTTATAAGATTATATTAATCAACGAGATCATTACTGCTGGAATATTGATGCATGTTTATGTATACACATATACATAAGAGTTTAGTTTATCCTTGTATATAAGAGCAACATAACAAGAGCACTTGTACTGTGAACAACAACTGACTGACTAACCTCGTACGTCTGACACACCTCACACACACCCACCAAACATTCTTATTTCTCTCTTGAATTGCTTATTTTCCTGTATATTATAAAGTTAAGGTGGATGTAATTATATTGTTGATAATATATCTTGGTAATGGGACATGTTAATGATTATATGTTTGCTTTTTTGTTATATTTAGGAATGACTTGTACGTCTGGAACGATGATGCCGCACCGCGTCTGGTGGTTGTCATGGCAACGATGCCCAACTTGTCGTAACGACTGAGGGGAGAAGCAGGTGTTGAATAAGTAATGTCCAGACATTGTGTCCCCTCAGTAATGTCCAGACATTGTGTCCCCTCAGTAATGTCCAAACATTGTGTCCCCTCAGTAATATCCAGACATTGTGTCTCCTCAGTAATGTCCAGACATTGTGTCCCCTCAGTAATGTCCAGACATTGTGTCCCCTCAGTAATATCCAGGCATTGTATCCCATCAGTAATGTCCAGACATTGTGTCCCTTCAGTAATGTCCAGACATTGTGTCCCCTCAGTAATGTCCAGACATTGTGTCCCCTCAGTAATGTCCAGGTATTGTGTCCCCTCAATAATGTCCAGATATTGTGTCCCCTCAGTAATGTCCAAACATTGTGTTCCCTCAGTAATGTCCAAACATTGTACTCACCTAGTTGTGGTTGCAGGGGTCGATTCACAGCTCCTGGCCCCGCCTCTTCACTGGCCGCTACTCGGTCACTCTTCCCGCTCCATGAGCTTTATCATACTTCTTCTTAAAGCTATGTATGGATCCTGCCTCCACTACATCACTTCTCAGGCTATTCCACTTCCTGACCACTCTGTGACTGAAGAAATACTTCTAACATCCCTGTGATTCATCTGAGTCTTCAACTTCCAACTGTGACCCCTTGTTGCTGTGTCCCATCTTTGGAACATCCTGTCTCTGTCCACCTAGTCGATTCCTCTCAGTATTTTATATGTCGTTATCATATCCCCCTATCTCTCCTGTCTTCCAGTGTTCCAGTGCCCTTTAGCTCCGGGACTAGTCTTGTTGCAAACCATTGCACTTTGTCTAATTTCTTGACGTGTTTGATCACATGTGGGTTCCAAATGTGTGCTGCATACTCCAATATAGGCCTGACGTACACGGTGTACAGCGTCTTGAATTAATAATAATAATAATAATAATAATAATAATATCTTTATTTACTACAAGTACATGTACAAGGTATACAGGCCTAGCTGACATCAATGACATACTACTATATAGAAAGCCCCTTGTTATGCTGAGCATTTCCCGCAAATTAGGTCAGTTTTGTCCCAGGACGCGACTCACACTTAGTCGACTAACATCCAGGTACCTATTTTAAACTGATGGGTGAACAGGAACAGCAGGTGTCTTATGGAAACACCTCCCTAATGTTTTCCAGCCGTACCGGAGGAGATTCGATCTCCGGACCTCAGAGTGTGAGCTGAGTGCGCTAGCGATCGAAACGCTATTCTTAGGTTTGCCACAAAATATGCAGGTAAAAAATGGTTATAACTAACCATAATTTTTAAAGGGGTGGACCGGTAAGCCAGTGGAAAGCCTCGGTCAGATGACCAAAAGCTCCAACGGCGGCTCATCATTTGACTAAGACCCGCGTCAGGAAACATTTGTCCTGTTTCCTGACAAATCTTACCTAACCTAACCATAGGTTTGCCAGTCGCCCATATGCTGCAGTAGTTATTTGGTTGATGTGCTCCTCAGGAGGTGTGCCCGGTATTATATTCACCCCAAGATCCTTTTTCTTTAGTGAGGTTGCAGTCTTTGGCCCTCTAGCCTGTACTCTGTCTGCGGTCTTCTGTGACCTTCCCCAATCTTCATGACTTTGGACTTGGTGGGGTTGAACTCCAGAAGTCAGTTGCTGGACCAGGCTGCAGCCTGTCCAGATCCCTTTGTAGTTCTACCTGACTCATCCACTTGAATTCTCCACATTAGCTTCACATCGTCTGCAGACAGGGACAACTCTGAATCTATCCCTCCCGTCACGTCATGTACTCACCTATTTGTGCTTGCAGGGGTCGATACTCAGCTCCTGTACTCACCTATGTGTACTCACCTATTTGTGGTTTCAGGGGTTGAGACTCAGCTCCTGGCCCCGCCTCTTCACTGATCGCTACTAGGTCCTCTCTCTCCCTGCTCCATGAGCTTTATCATACCTGGTCTTAAAGCTATGTATGGTTCCTGCCTCCACTACCTCACTTGCCAGACTATTCTACTTCCTGACAACTCTGTGACTGAAGAAATACTTCCTAACATCCCTTTGACTCATCTGAGTCTTCAACTTCCAATTGTGACCCATTGTTTCTGTGTCTCATCTCTGGAACATCCTGTCTCTGTCCTCCTTATCTATTCCTCACAGTATTTTGTATATCGTTATTATGTCTCCCCTAACCCTCCTGTCCTCCAGTGTCGTCAGGCCTATTTCCCTTAACCTTTCTTCATAGGACATTCCCCTTAGCTCTGGAACTAGCCTTGTTGCAAACCTTTGCACTTTCTCTAATTTCTTGACGTGCTTGACCAGGTGTGGGTTCCAAACTGGTGCTGCATACTCCAGTATAGGCCTGATGTACACGGTGTACAGTGTTTTGAACGATTCCTTACTGAGGTATTTGAACGCTATTCTCAGGTTTGCCAGGCGCCCATATGCTGCAGCAGTTATCTGGTTGATGTGTGCTTCCGGAGACGTCCTCGGTATTATACTCACCCCAAGATCTTTCTCCTTGAGTGAGGTTTGCAGTCTTTGGCCACCTAGCCTATACTCTGTCTGCGGTCTTTTTTGCCCTTCACGATCTTCATGACTTTGCATTTGGCGGGGTTAAATTCGAGTAGCCAGTTGCTGGACCAAGTGTCCAGCCTGTCCAGGTCTCTTTATAGTCCTGCCTGATCCTCATCTGATTTAATTCTCCTCATTAACTTCATATCATCCGCGAACAGGGACACTTTTGAGTGTCCGGGGTTAAAAATCTGAAGAAATCTTATCCCTTCCATCATGTCATTCACATATACCAAAAATAGCACAGGTCCTAGGACTGACCTCTGTGGGACCCCGCTCGTCACAGGTGCCCACTGTGATAACTCATCACATACCATGACTTGTTGTTGCCTCCCTGTCAGGTATTCTCTGATCCATTGCAGTGCCCTTCCAGTTATAAGTGCATGATCCTCTAGCTTCTGCACTAATCAACCCACTTCTCTCTCTCGTGTCTTACTTCTGTTACATTGTCATAAAACTCCAGAAGGTTTGTGACACAGGATTTGCCTTCCATGAATCCGTGCTGGTTGTCGTTTATAAACTTGTTCCGTTCCAGGTGCTCTACCACTCTACACATAATCTTCTCCATGACTTTGCATACTATACACGTCATTGATACTGGTCTATAGTTTAGTGCCTCGTTTCTGTCTCCTTTCTTAAAAATGGGAACTACATTTGCCGTATTCCATACCTCAGGTAGTTGCCCAGTTTCAAGGGATGTGTTGAAAATTAGGGTTAGTGGCACACACAGCATCTCTGCTCCCTCTCTAAGGACCCATGGAGAGATGTTGTCCGGTCCCACCGCCTTTGAGGTGTGTGTGTATGTGTACTCTCCTAATTGTGTGATGCAATAATTGCAACCCAGAGATCACAGATGTAGATCAACCCTGGTCAAGTGGAGTTAAATTACACGAGCTGCTTGAGGCACCTTGCAACTATATTATACAATACGCACAGCCTATGTACACCACAATAAGTGTTTTGTACAAATTGTTATTTTGGGAGATGATGAGTGATGCCACACTCTTGGATCAGTGTAAAGATGCACCAGTTCCATATCTACCAATCGCAGAGTAAGGTTAAGTTACATAATAAGTTGGGTTAGGTGGGTTTCATTAGTTAATAATAATAATAATAATAATAATAATAATAATAATAATAATAATAATAATAATAATAATAATAATAATAATAATAACAATAATATAATATCTTTATTTACTACAAGTACATGTACAAGGTATACAGGCCTAGCTGACATCAATGACATACTACTATATAGAAAGCTCCTTGTTATGCAGAGCATTTCGGGCAAATTAGGTCAGTTTTGTCCCAGGATGCGACCCACACAAGTTGACTAACACCCAGGTACCCATTTTACTGCTGGTGAACATAGACTACCGGTGTAAAGTAACACACCCAATGTTTCTACCCTGGCTGGGAATCGAACCTAGACCCTCGCCGTGTGAAGCGAGAGCTTTAACCCCCAGGCCACGTGACACTGTTGCCTGGTGGCTATTTGCACAGAAAAATAATACCTCAGCTGTAATATAAATTTAATATTGTACAGTTTGAAATATAATTAATGGCTGGAATGCAGCGAGGAGCAGTAGTCTATATTATAAAAAGAATTAGCTGTGTTAGCAGCCATCATTCAGGATTACTTTTTTGGGTTATCCTAGGTAATTTTTTTTTTAATTTACAGATATGTTACTATGTATGACACGTTTACTAATGTGCACCTGTACTAAATAAACTTAGTAACTTAGTTACTTAGTTCATCTTAGGAAAAATATATTCAACGTCAAATGACAGCTGGTGCAACATAAACACCACAAACAGAGGTAAATAAGAATCATATATCCTAAAAAAGAATCAAAAACTACAAAATAGTAATGAGTAAATTTTTGTGGGATTTGGAGAGGCTTGTGATCCTCATTTTGATCAGTTGAACGCTCGCTCTATTTCATCTATGGATTAATTTTTTTTGGAATATCGTCTGCCCTTGCAAGGTTTGAAGTTGTAGTGTAAATATTATTGTTCTCAGAGGTGTTATATTTGTCTAGTATGTGTTAATGTGTAGTAAATGTGACGTAGTGTGTGTGCGATAACACTAGCAGTGTGTGATAACTCTGAGTTATGTTATAACAAGTGTGTTAGAACCGGTGGTGCGCACATTGTCTTCTCTTGATGCTACAATATATTAACACGACGTGTCAGCTTAGTGGTCAGCTTTAGCTTTATTTTAATGGCAGCTTTCAATATCACAAGGGAAAATTAAGCCGTTTTTCCAGGAGTTTTGAAAACATACTTTCCCTAAATACTCAAGGACCTCAATGGAAATAACCACATTGACCTTTTTTTTTTATTCTGGGTAATTTAAACCATATATAATAATTATACTTATGTGTACCTGTACATAAATAAGCTTACTTATTCTTTAAGGCTCTGTCAAAAAATTATGTTTATAATATTTTTTGAATAAAATAAAAATTTGGCTTTCATGTTTTTTATTTTATGGATGTGTGAGGACGTTATAAGACCAGGCGTCCACACAGTGTATATAATAAGGCTCTTGTGTAAGTAAATTACAAAGTTTATTTAGATACAGATACACATAAGTACAATTATCAGTAATAATAGGTACCTGGGTGTTAGTCGACTGGTGTGGGTCGCATCCTGGGACAAAACTGACCTAATTTGCGGGAAATGCTCAGCATAACAAGCGGCTTTCTATATAGTAGTATGTCATTGATGTCAGCTATGGCCTGTATACCATGTACATGTACTTGTAGTAAATAAAGATATTACTATTACTATACTGTAAATTACCTAAAATAACCCAAAAAAGTCAGAAAAAGTGACTTATTTCCATTGTGATCTCTTGTGTCCACAGTTCCAGCAGCTGTGGTGTATTTAAGTAAGTTTTTCAGGTACACGTACACATTAATACAGTTACATAAATTATCATACATAGCAACATATGTGTGGATTACCCTCCAGGATGACCAAAAAAAGAGTCAGACAAAGTGACTTATTTCCTTTATGGTCCTTGTAATATCTTGTTTTTGAAACCTTACAAGTTAAAATAGCTAAGTAACTCAACTATGTGAAAATCACTTACAATAAAAGGAGATATACTAAGAATAATGTAAACTGAGTTATTTACATTAACATTAAAGAGAGGATCATATCACAGTAATAGCTACATGAATTGTATAGTAATAGGTACATGCATATTACAGTAATAGGTACATGCATATTACAGTAATAGGTACATGTATATTACAGTAATAGCTACATGTATATTACAGTAATAGATACATGAATGTTACAGTAATAGGTACATGAATGTTACAGTAATAGGTACATAAATGTTACAGTAATAGGTACATGAATGTTACAGTAATAGGTACATGAATGTTGCAGTAATAGGTACATGAATATTACAGTAATAGGTACATGAATGTTATAGTAATAGGTACACGAATGTTATAGTAATAGGTACATGTATTTACCTATTATGTACTATAACATTTTCAAAATTTACTTATTATTTTTGCTTTCATTTTTTTTAGGCTTCATGCACTTAGTTAATGATAGTTTTGAGGCTCTTGTGTGCACTGGCAAGTGAAAAAAAGGCTTTGATTAGCTTTAAGGCGATATTCGCTTTACGATGGCAGTCTGGAACCTAACCTGCTGTATTAATTAGGTATGCCTGTCTTTGTATTGTGTTAGTTTGTCAGTGGTTGGTCACTGGTGGATGTGTACTGGACAAGTTCAATGGTTGAAGCACAACACCTTGAACAACATCCTCCCACACACCATCTATACACACTACATATTCTCTTACCCCTTTCTCTCTCTCACTCCATTTCTCAACTTCTCTTTCACCATCTTAATATGTATATACACATTGTAGAAATATTGTTTTATTGTGAATATAATTGAAAAGACATATTGAATGTAAAATATTGGGTAAAGATTCTTGTGGAAAATAGGTTCTGAGTACTGAACAGTTAACTAAATGAAATTTAAGAAACACATTAACATCATAAGTTAGGGATCTACAATTTATATTGACTTTCCGCTCTGTAAAATAATGTGAATAAATACGTACAGTGGTACCCCGAGTTTTGTACATACGTACTACTTTATTCATTCCAGAAGGCTGTTCGAGTGCCGTTACCGAACGAATTTGTTCCCATAAGGAATAATGTAAATTAGATTAGTCTGTTTCAGACCCCCAAAAATACACTTACAAAAGCACTTACATAATTGTTCGAGTTGGGAGCAGTACGAAACTCGGGGTACCACTGTACAAATTGCTTATACACACTACATGATAACTTTGTATGATGAAATATGTGAAGAAATGTCTCTATACACATTCTGCCCCCTTTATTCACCTCTTTATTTATCAGTACTGGGCACTATATGACCTCTCCCCACAACTATAATAAACACCTACTGTAGTAAACTGATACATAAGAGTTTCAATATACTATCTATGTTATGTAATTCTGAACACTATTCACATTCCAAATTAAAGGAGGAGTGTTAAAGAAATATTATATTAAATTTACCCATCCTCTACTAATGTTTATGGGAGAAATAAAATCCCTACATACATGCAGCTTGAATTAAAAAAAAAAGCCTAATGGTTGAGCATTTGGCTCACAACTAAAAGAACCTGAGCCAGACAAACCATATGTGCAAGTTTCTGAAGTATCAGCACCCCTCTGGCAACACAGTGATGGAGTGAATGATGGTGAAAGTGTTTTTTTCTTTTTTTGGGTCACCTCGCCTCGGTGGGATACAGCCAGTTTATTAAAAAATAAAGTCTCACAACTGCAGCTGATGTTCACCTAGCAAATGTACATGCATGTTAGTGGTTTTCTTTGTACTTAACAATATTTAATTACATGTAAACTACACTTTGTATACTACACAAATTAAGTTGTTTATTTGTTTATAAGAGGAAGATCCCAATAAAAATTAGCTTTGTTGGGTTACCTTTGGTTAATTAAGCTTCCTGGACTAAGTAACCCTCGGGATGAGTTCTTTTAGCTTAATATCATCAATGTGTTTAATAGCGTATTCTTTGCAGTTTAAAGCCAGGAGGCTCAGAGTTAATGGCCGGGCATCACCATGGGTGCCCCGTGTCCTCATCAATACATCATAGACAAAAATTTCAGCACCAGACTTCTAGCTGAGAAGAGAGAGGTACTGTACAACTGTAGTTACGTGGTGCACATTTTTTTTATTAAAACTTTATGAATACATTACATATGCACCAATTTTTGCAAATAAAAAAAATCTGGGATCCTTTCACAACTGCAGCTCTCCTCCAGGGAGGTGCCTTGATGCCGGTGAGGGGATCTTGATCAAAGGACTTGGTCCTGTCCACCATTTTTTGATTGAACCTGATTGTCTCCTATTCCCCAAGCACAGGATGGTTCCTATGGGTTTAGTGCTTCCTCCTCCTCCTCCTAATAATAATAATAGACTCATTTGCAAAAATCAGTGTACAGCATTTGACAGAAGAACACTAAAAAATATGGTTGCTTGATATCAGTGGGCAGCTTTTGATCAAACCTACCTTACAGTAACCCCCTCCCCCCAAAAAAGAAAAAATAATAATAATTGATAATAAAATAGCACTAATTTTTTTGAGTTTGGCTGATGTACACTTGTTGTCTTTTATAACAGCACCTTCCTCTTGGGAATTAGATAATGGGTAGTCAACTATGCTTCCAGAATGGAGGCTTAATAATCATATGACTGTTGCTTGCCATTCATTTTTTATGAATATGAGAGGAGATAGGTACTCCAATGATTATATGACTTTTTTTTTAGGGATGGATTTGATTAAGGGGCAGTGAACTTTAGCAGGGAAAGAATATCCTACATTAATCATTTTGAATTGTCAGCTCCGTTGACTAAAAAAATATATGAATCAGCTTGTGAGATTTATTTTCATGAAGATTTTTTAAATAAGGAGAGAGGCTCAGTTTTCAGTACATGTTATTTGCCACTTACTTTAAACAAATTCTAACCACACAATAGAGCAAAAAACTAATGTGAAGGATGTGGGAGTGATAATTTCAGAGAATCTCACTTTCAAAGATCACAACAATGTCTCTACCACATCTGCTAGAAAAATGATAGGATGGATAATGGGAACCTTCAAAACTAGGGATGCCAAGCCAATGATGATTCTCTTCAAATCTCTTGTTCTCTCTAGGCTGGAATATTGCTGTACACTAACAGCCCTTTTCAAGGCAGGCGAAATTGCAGACCTGGAGAATATTGTATGTATAAGTACAATAAAGCACCTAAATTACTGGGAATGGTTAAAGTCCCTTGGAATGCAGGCAAGAAAGATACATGATAATATACACTTAGAAAGTCCTAGTTACTAGTCCCAAATTTGCACATGGAAATCACTCCCTATGAAAGCAAGACTTGGCAGGCGGTGCAACATCCCCCCAATAAAAAGCAGAGGCTCCATGAATACCCTAAGAGTCAACACAATAAATGTCATGGGCCCAAGATTGTTCAACTGTCTTCCAGGATACATAAGGGGGATTACCAATAAACCCCTAGCTGTCTTCAAGAGGGAGCTGGACAGGCACTTAGTCAGTACCTGACCGGCTGGGCTGTGGTTCATACGTTGGTTTGCATACAGCCATCAGTAACAGCTTGATTGATAAGGCCCTGATCCACCGCGAGTCCTGGTCATGGACTGGGCCGCGGGAGTGTTGACCCCCGAAACACACTCCAGTTATCAAACCAGACAAGCCTGGACCAGGGCTGGGCTGTGAGAGCAGGAAAACTAGAAACCCTTCAAAGTTTATATTGAATACTAGTGAACTAAGAGCTACATTGATTAACATACAGTACCTGCACTCTGAAAGAGGGCTGGAGATATGTTGCTCTGTTTGAACTGTAGTATTGGCATGCCTCTGGCAATACAGTGATGGCATGAATGATGATAAAACCATTTCTTCTTTTCCAGGTCACCCTGCCTCAGCGGGAAATGGCCAGTGCATTAATAAAAAAATCAATGAAATGAAGATTATGTTTTGTTACTGGCATAACATGAGTACTACATTACAGGTCACTTGTGAATGGTGTGGTGCAGCAGGTTCCAGCCTAAGGTTGTGTCTGTACTCTGGGTGTCTGCGTGTTGGCTGTGCAGAAGGCCATGCTGACCACTCCACCTTCCACAATCACCAATTCCCTTCTCACTGCATCACTTTAAATTTAACTACCCTTCGATCATGGTGCTACATGTGTGAAATGGAGGTAAGTTACCTCTGGACAAGTCATCATCCCTTGAATGTTTCTTTGTAATTGTTAATTCATCATCTGTCACTTACATGGATCTATAACTTCCTGACAAATAGAACACAAAGAGTAATAGTAAACAGAGTAAAGTCTGAGGCAGCTATGGTGAAAAGCTCTGTTCCACAAGGCATAGTACTCGCTCCCATTCTGTTCCTCATCCTCTTATCTGACATAGACAGAGATGTAAGCCATAGCTCCATGTCTTCCTTTGCGGATGACACTTGGATTGCCATGACAGTGACCTCCATCGAAGACACCGGAAGACTCCAAGCGGACATCAACCAAATCTTCAAATGGGCCACTCAGAACAATGTGAAGTTCAATGAAGAGAAATTTCAACTAATCAAATATGGAAAACTTTAGGAAATTAAAACTGTATCAGGGTATACGACAAATTCTAACCATACAATAGAGCGAAAAAGTAATGTGAAGGACCTGGGAGTGATAATGTCAAAAGATCTCCCCTTCAAAAACCACAACAATGTATCTACTGCATCTGCTAGAAAAATGATAGGATAGATAATGAGAACCTTCAAAACTAGGAACGCCAAGCCCATGATGATTCTCTTCAAATCGCTTGTTCTCTCTAGGCTGGAATACTGCTGTACACTAACTGTCCCCTTCAAGGCAGGAGAAATTGCTGTCCTGGAGAGTGTACAAAGAGCTTTCACGCCACACATAGTATGATAAGGCACCTAAATTACTGGGAACAGTTGAAGGCCCTTGATTTGTATTCCCTGAAATGCAGGCAAGAGAGATACATGATAATGTACACTTGGAAAATCCTAGAGGGATTAGTACCAAACTTGCACATGAAAATCACTCCCTATGAAAGCAAAGGACTCGGCAGGAGATGCAACATTCACCCAATGAAAAGCAGGGGCTCCACGAGTACACTGAGAGACAACACAATAAGTGTCCAGGGCCCAAGACTGTTCAACTGCCTCCCAGCATTCATAAGTTGGATTACCAATAGACCCCTGGCTGTCTTCAAGAAGGCACTAGACAGGCACCTAAAGTCAGTACCTGACCAGCCGGACTGTGGTTCGTACGTCAGTTTGCCTGCGGCCAGCAGTAACAGCCTGGTTGATCAAAACCTGATGCACCACAAGGCCTGGTCTCAGACTGAGCCGCGGGGACGTTGACCCCTGAAACCCTCTCTAGGTATACTCCAGGTATGCAGTATAGTGTGCCCCCAGTTTAACGAATCTCATACTTTGAAATAGTATGGAAGAGAATCTGTTGGGTCAATTGATTTGTAAACACTGGACAAAGTCTGTTGGTTACAGGATTGTGTTATTGTTGAGATCACAACTCAACAATATCTTCTTAAAATTTTTTATTCTACAGTCTATATTACTGGCCACCTGCTCCCTCCAGTTATTCCATTAAATTGAAGGTTTTCTGTATTTGTGTTGTATATAGAAGGATTTTAGTAGTTCTTTTCTTTTTAGGAGATTAAGTATCATAAGATATCTAAGAACTGCTGAATTTTTGTGAGCACAGAAATATGTGAAAAATCAAGCCATATTGGTGTTAAGGTAGTATTGAGTAAGTCTTGTGTGATGGCAGAACGTCATCAGATTGGACTACTGTTATGAAGTTTAATGTGTGCTCTTTCTTGAAGGTGACATCATCTGTCATGGCAAGTCTGAGTATACCACCAGGCCAGCAGCAACATTTGGGAGTGCCAATCAGTGCTCAGGGTGTGGCAGTTGCCCAGCCTATCACACCTAGTCAATCTAGCGCTGAAGATGAGGATGATGATGAAGAAGAGATGAAAGCCAAAGGTTAGTTTTATCAATTATTATAGTGCATTCTCTCATACTCTGTCATAGGGCAAGCCAATTTTCCATATTTTTTTCCTGCCTCTTTTTCTCTCCATAGACCTGCAAACACAAAGAATTCTTCTCCTGTGTTTCTAAATCTTGCAACAAAATGCAGAAAAGACAACATTGACAAGTCCTCCAGTCAGCACTTTTTAATGTTCACTTTCTGTGATGCTGTAATTTATTTTACCTTTGTTTATTTTATTTGAAACTAGATTTGTATATATTTTTTTAATTCAGTGGCCATTTCCCGGCAAGGCAGAAGGGCCTAAAGAAGAAAAAACTTTCACCATCATTCATCCAGTTGCCGTCTTTCCTGAAGTTTGCTGACATCACAACAACATCCCCACCCCTCCTTCAGAGTTCTGACAAGCCTCTTTCCACCTCCAGGACTCAAGTCCCACTAACTGGTTTACCTGAAACCCCCCCATTAAATTACCTTACACACCAACAGCATGTCCAAAAAAATCTACTTACTATCTCCATTCACTTCTATCTAACACAAGCCTTCTGGATGCTCAAGCCCCTAAAACTTTAAAGTTTTTTTTTTTTTACTCCCCTCACTCCAATGACCCCTCCTCCTCCTGCCTTCCACCTCTGATTTGTACACTCATCATCATCTTATTCCTCTCCATCCTTTTCTACATGCACAAACCACCTCAACAACCCCTCCTCAGCCCTCTTGGTGATCCTCATTGCCTTTTAATTTCTATGCTCCATTTTTTTAAACACATTGACTATCTCCCACCGATGCAGGGTGATTTGTAAAAGAAGAAATGAAAGTTTTTTCACATAAAGTAATTTATACAGGAGAAGGGGTTACTAACCCCTTGCTTCCGGCATTTTTGTCGCTCTACAGTACAGCCTCTCCTTGCTTAGCGACGTACTCGTTTACCGACGACTTGGACTTACAACGGGCTCTCTGACCAGTATGCATACCTAAATAGTGTATATTAGAGCTGATTTCCTCTATTCTCTTTATTACAATATACCTACAGTACACTACTATATAAACATTTAAAAATATACCAGAAATGTTATAAATGGTGCAAAGGTAACATTAAAACAATATCAAAGATGGTTGACACAAACCCACTACCATTATAGTATGCTCCTTGCTTAGTGACGAATTTGTTTACCGACGTAGTCTTAGGAACGGAACTCCGTCGTTAAGTGAGGAGAGGCTGTAGTTGCTGTTTAATACCACCAGAATGTTGACAGTTCTGTATTGATGAAACGTGAATAAATGGATGCAACTTTTTTTTACAGGATTAGTTGGACTGCGCAACCTGGGACTGACCTGCTACATGAACTCTGCTCTCCAGGCCATGAGTAACTCAGTGCCACTAGCTCAGTTTATGATCGAGTGCCCGGCATTCTTGCGCAATGATAGAAAATCACCTGGGCTCTCCCGACCTTTTCAGAGACTGATGGTTGAAATGTGGCATAAAAAAAGACCAAGTTTTGTCACTCCCTCTCTGCTCTATCATGGATTCAAACAGGTGAATGTTTATTTTTTTTCAATGCACCAGCACTCTCCCACTGAGGCAGGGTGACCTAAAAAAGAAAAACAAAAGTTTTTTCTTTTTACTTGTAGTAATTTATACAGATCTAGGTAGTATGTTGGTAGACAGCAACCGCCCAGGGAGGTACTACCGCCCTGCCAAGTGAGTGTTAAACGAAAGCCTGTAATTGTTTTACATGATGGTAGGATTGCTGGTGTCTTTTTACTGTCTCATAAACATGCAAGATTTCAGGTATGTCTCGTTACTTCTACTTACACTTAGGTCACACTACACATGCATGTACAAGCATATATATACACACACCCCTCTGGGTTTTCTTCTATTTTCTTACTAGTTCTTGTTCTTATTTCCTCATATCTCCATGGGGAAGTGGAACAGAATTCTTCCTGCATAAGCCATGCGTGTCGTAACAGTCGACTAAAATGCCGGGTGTAAGGGGCTAGTAACCCTTTCTCCTGTATACATTACTAAAGTTAAAAAGAGAAACTTTAGTTTTTCTTTTTGGGCCACCCTGCCTTGGTGGGAAACGGCCGATTTGTTGAAAGAAGAATAATTTGTACAGGAGAAGGGGTGAATGTTTATACACTTTATTCCCTGCCATTATATGGAAGTGCTTCTTTTTTTCACTTTATTTTGATTGCTGTTTTGGTTGGGTTGAAGAAGAGGAAAATGGAAGTGGGAGCAATTGTATCAATATATACACACAGCTTTAGTTGCTGCAGTTATTGTTTAGCTTGGTAGCAGATGTTGCTGTGAGTGTGGTTGGTGAGGGGACTGAATGAATCAAACTAACAAGAATATGAATAAATAGAAGGGTGGACAAGGGGCTCGAACTGTGGTCCATAAATTGAAAGTCCGACACTCTACTGTCTACAATGTCGGACTGTCAATTTATGGACCACAGTTTGAGCCCCTAATCCATCCTTCTGTTTATCATCAACAGATGTTTATTACAACTTAATTTGAGTTCAAACAATAATATACACTTAAAAAGGAGTTGTTTTATTAAAAGATTAACAAAGAAGCAGCACTGAGTGAAAGCTTATAACTGTGAGTTAACAATAGTCCAGGATGGACCAAAACATCCTCATAAGTTGCTTAAGTGCAGCTTATTTATAAATTGTTCCAGCTATGGTATTGTGACTTTTTTTGTTCATAATGAAAAAAGGCTAATATCTCAAGTGTGTTCAGTGATTGTGAGATAAACCACACCACGGGTGGGGATTGAGCTCGTGGTAAGTTGTAAAACTCCAGGCCACGATTGCAATTGTAATGACACGATTGTTTGCAATCGTGCCATTACGATTGTGATACATTGTTGTTTTTATTATTCATGAAGTAAGTTATTGCATTGCATAAAGGCTCTGGCAGCAACTAAAAGTGTTCACCTGACAGCTAACATTGGCAAAATTGTGTAAATATAAAACATGTCAGGTTTTATTTACAACTCTGGCTATGGTATTAGAATTTCCTTTCCTTGTTGCAGTTATACCCAATGTTTCGAGGGTATACACAGCAGGATTCTCAGGAGTTTCTTCGATACTTTATGGATCAACTTCATGAGGAACTAAGGGAGCCTCAGATAATTTCACACGAGGACGAGGAAAGGGAAATTGAAGGTAAGTTTGCATGGTCTCTTGATTTACTACTCAGGTTATTGAATGGGAAAGGTTACCATTACCTTTGCAATAGTTATTAATGTGACACAAAAAATATAATTTTGAAGATGATTCTCAGAAGCATTTTTCTGGAATTATTATAGAATGATGAATTTTTATCTTAATATGTAAATTATGAGGTGCTTTAGGGAGGAATACAGCTTTATTAAAAATTCTGAAATGGGAATAACTTTTGGAATTAATGTTTCACATAGAGCCAGGGAGAAATAACTATTATTTTTTTTTTTTATTAACACATCGGCCGATTCCCACCAAGGCAGGGTGGCCCGAAAAAGAAAAACTTTCATCATCATTCACTCCATCACTGTCTTGCCAGAAGGGTGCTTTACACTACAGTTATAAAACTGCAACATTAACACCCCTCCTTCAGAGTGCCGGCACTGTACTTCCCATCTCCAGAACTCAAGTCCGGCCTGCCGGTTTCCCTGAATCCCTTCATAAATGTTACTTTGCTCACACTCCAACAGCACGTCAAGTATTAAAACCATATGCCTCCATTCACTCCTATCAAATACGCTCACACATGCTTGCTGGAAGTCCAAGCCCTCGCACACAAAACTTCCTTTACCCCCTCCTCCAACCTTTCCTAGGCCGACCCCTACCCCGCCTTCCCTCCACTACAGATTTATACACTCTCGAAGTCACTCTGTCTCGTTCCATTCTCTCTACATGTCCAAACCACCTCAACAACCCCTCCTCAGCTCTCTGGACAATCGTTTTGGTAATCCCGCACCTCCTCCTAATTTCCAAACTCCGAATTCTCTGCATTATATTCACACCACACATTGACCTCAGACATGACATCTCCACTGCCTCCAGCCTTCTCCTCGTTGCAACATTCATCACCCATGCTTCACACCCATATAAGAGCGTTGGTATAACTATACTCTCATACATTCCCCTCTTTACTTCCATAGACAAGGTTCTTTGTCTCCACAGACTCCGAAGTGCTCCACTCACCCTTTTCCCCTCATCAATTCTATGATTCACCTCATCCTTCATAGACCCATCCGCCGACATGTCCACTCCCAAATATCTGAATACATTCACCTCCTCCATACTCTCTCCTCCAATCTGATATCCAATCTTTCGTCACCTATTCTTTTTGTTATCCTCATCACCTTACTCTTTCCTATATTCACTTTCAATTTTCTTCTTTTACACACCCTACCAAATTCATCCACCAACCTCTGCAGCTTCTCTTCAGAATCTCCCAAAAGCACAGTGTCATCAGCAAAAAGCAACTGTGACAACTCCCACTTTGTATTTGCTTCTTTATCTTTTAGCCCAACACCTCTTGCCAAGACCCTCGCATTCACTTCTCTTACAACCCCATCTATAAATATATTGAACAACCACGGTGACATCACACATCCTTGTCTAAGGCCCACTTTTACTGGGAAATAGTCCCCTTCCCTCCTACACACTCTAACCTGAGCCTCACTATCCTCATAAAAACTCTTCACTGCTTTCAGTAACCTTCCTCCTATTCCATACACCTGCAACATCTGCCACATTGCCCCCTATCTACCCTATCATACGCCTTTTCCAAATCCATAAATGCCACAAAAACATCTTTACCCTTATCCAAATACTGTTCACCTATATGTTTCACTGTAAACACTTGGTCTCACACCCCCTACCTTTCCTAAAGCCCCTTGTTCATCTGCTATCCTGCTTTCTGTTTTACTCTTAATTCTTTCAATAATAACTCTACCATACACTTTACCAGGTACACTCAACAGACTTATTCCCCTATAATTTTTGCACTCTCTTTTGTCCCCTTTGCCTTTATACAAAGGAACAATACACGCTCTCTGCCAATCCCTAGGTACCTTACCCTCTTCCATACATTTATTAAATAATAGCACCAACCACTCCAAAATTATATCCCCACCTGCTTTTAACATTTCTATCTTTATCCCATCAATCCCAGCTGCCTTACCCCTTTCATTCTACCCACTGCCTCACGAACTTCCCTACACCCACAACTGGCTCTTCCACACTCCTACAAGATGTTATTCCTCCTTGCCCTACACACGAAATCACAGCTTCCCTGTCTTCATCAACATTTAACAAATCCTCAAAATATTCTCTCCATCTTCCCGATACCTCTAACTCTCCATTTAATAACTCTCCTCTCCTATTTTTAACTGTCAAATCCATTTGTTCTCTAGGCTTCCTCAACTTATTAATCTCATTCCAAAACTTTTTCTTATTTTCAACAAAATTTGCTGATAACATCTCACCCACTCTCTCATCTGCTCTCTTTTACATTGCTTCACCACTCTTTTAACCTCTCTTTTTCTCTCCATATACTCTTCCCTCCTTGCATCACTTCTACTTTGTAAAAACCTCTCATATGCTAACTTTTTCTCCTTACTACTCTCTTTACATCATCATTCCACCAATCGCTCCTCTTCCCTCCTGCACCCACTCGCCTGTAACCACAAACTTCTGCTGAACACTCTAACACTACATTTTTAAATCTACCCCATACATTTTCGACCCCATTGCCTACACTCTCACTAGCCCATCTATCCTCCAATAGTTGTTTATATCTTACCCTAACTGCCTCCTCTTTTAGTTTATAAACCTTCACCTCTCTTTTACTTACTGATTCTATTTTCCTTGTATCCCATCTACCTTTTACTCCCACTGTAGCTATAACTAAAAGTGATCTGATATATCTGTAGCCCCTCTATAAACATGCACATCCTGAAGTCTACTCAACAGTCTTTTATCTACCAATACATAGTCCAACAAACTACTGTCATTACGCCCTACATCATATCTTGTATACTTATTTATCCTCTTTTTCTTAAAATATGTATTACCTATAACTAAACCCCTTTCTATACAAAGTTCAATCAAAGGGCTCCCATTATCATTTACACCTGGCACCCCAAACTTACCTACTACACCCTCTCTGCATGTTTCTCCCACTTTAGCATTTAGGTCCCCTACCACAATTACTCTCTCATTTGGTTCAAAAGTTCCTATACATTCGCTTAACATCTCCCAAAATCTCTCTCTCTCCTCTACACTCCTCTCTTCTCCAGGTGCATACACGCTTATTATGACCCACTTTTCGCATCCGACCCTTATTTTAATCCACATAATCCTTGAATTTACACATTTATATTCCCTCTTTTCCTTCCATAACTGATCCTTCAACATTATTGCTACCCCTTCCTTAGCTCTAACTCTCTCAGATACTCCTGACTTAATCCCATTTATTTCTCCCCACTGAAACTCGCCTACCCCCTTCAGCTTTGTTTCGCTTAGGGCCAGGACATCCAACTTCTTTTCATTCATAACATCGGCAATCATCTCTTTCTTATCATCCGCACTACATCCACGCACATTCAGACAACCCAATTTTATAAAGTTTTTCTTCTTCTCGTTTTTAGTAGATTTGTACAGGAGAAGGGGTTACTAGCCCATTGCTCCCGGCATCTTAGTACTCTGCATCTTAGTACTCTGGAATAGTTAATATTTAGCTATATTTACCTGTTGATCACAAGTGAGAGGTATGGGAGGAAGTGTAAAATATACCCAGTGAAAAACAGGGGTGCCATGGGCACAACAAGAAATCACTGTCAATATCTGTGGTCCACAACTGTTCAACCTGCTGTCAAAAATATTGTATGAACATGTGTAGTTTTCAAGAGGAAACTTGATCACTTCCTCTACCAAGTAGTATTGCATCGACCAGGCTGTGATGACTGTGGTGGACAGCAGGTTGCTGACAGCAACAGCCTGGTTGAACAGGTAATCAACAGAAGAGCCTGACCCCCAGGTTAGGCTGCAAAAGTATAACAACTAAAAATCAGTCACAGGTACATATATCACAACTCTAGTGATTTTGTTCAACTATAATAATCTTGTTCTCCATGGGGAAGTGGAACAGAATTCTTCCTCCGTAAGCCATGTGTGTCGTAAGAGGCGACTAAAATGCCGGGAGCAAGGGGCTAGTAACTAAATGTAAAAGGAGACACTTTTGTTTTTCCTTTTGGGCCACCCTGCCTCGGTGGGAAGCGGCCGACGTGTTGAAAGAAGAAGAAAAGAATAATAATCTTGTCTTTTGGAGATGTGGTAGGTAGGCTGTTACATAGGTTTATTACTCTCTTGGATGAAGAATATCCTGGGGTGGGTCATGTGCTGTTGATTGCTGGGATTGAAATGGTTACTTCTTGTATGTGTCCCATTAGACTTCATGAAGAAGAGGTCTGGGTTTATATTATCCAACTTATGTAGTATCCTCATTAATCAGAAATCAGTCTGTCAGATTTAATGCAGTGGTGCAAAAGGTTTTTATGCAGTGCCATTGATATTATGTATATGACAAGCAGAATTCATCTCAGAATGTATCCTTGATGTACTCCATTCAAAACATTATTCCAGTTTCATTCTGCTTCATTTATAAATATTTTTCCTGTGTTTGAGCTAATGTTTTATCCATTCAATAAGTTTTCAAAAAATGATCCAATGAAGTTGGATATTGTGGACAGTCTTTCATCTGGTACTTTGATAATTGTGTTTGAAAAATTTATGTATGGCACATCACCTGGAAAGTCTTATCCGGTGTAGTTGGATAAGGCTTTCCAGGTGATGTTGGGATGTTTTAATTAAATTGTTTAATTGGATTGGGATGTTTTAATTAAATTGTTTAATTGGATTGGGATGTTTTAATTAGAATGTTTACTAAGAGAAAGTTGATGATTGTGTGAAGGTTTTAGTAAAATTTGTGTATTTCTCTGTAAGTCACTTTCAGTTATTCAGCATAATTATGGACAGTTAAGTGAGAGATGTTGATAGAATTCATAATTTAAAAAAAAAAAAAAGAAATTTCCCATTTCATCAAATAAATTAAAGGTATATTTTTGGTACATTCATAAATAAACTAGAATTGAGGTCAATGCTGAATATTATTTTTTACAATACTGTTCTTCAAATTAATATTGTTAATTAATCCACTTGCAGACGAGGAAGACATATCATCAGGCAGCCTCTCAGAGCACGAGGAATCTCAGTCTGAAGCTGAATATGAGACTTGCGATTCAGGGGTATCAGAGCAGTCTTCAGGGTCCTCAGATCACCATCCCAGCAAGAGAAAGAAGCGTCAGCATGTAGGGGTGGACGTAGAAAGTGGAATGACACTAAGAAGCAGCAATCGGTAATACTTAATGTTATTTGTCTTCTTGCTTTTGCATCTTAATTTATTTTTTCTGTAATCTTATTCTTAGAATAGCATTATAGTATTCTCATAAATAACCCTAACATAATATCTATTAGTTTAACTGAAATGCTTTGTATACTAGTGACTTCCTTTTGTGCCACTAATGTTTTTTTTTACATGTAAATTACATAATTTTTGGTAACACTCAAAGAAATGAAAATTTGAATTTGTCTTATTTTAACATTTTTTGTCTAAATTGGGGGCAAATAAGAAATATACTAGAGAACAAAAAGAACAAAAAGGCACAATACTTCTACTTAGTCTTCTCCCCACCATTCCTCTTCTATTGCTACTACCTTTACTTTTGCCTCCCTTCACTTCCTCTTTTTTCTTTCTTTTGCCACTAAACTACTCTCCCTACTTTCCACTACCACTATTTCTTCTACTACCTCCATTACCTACCTACCACAACCACTACTTCCTCTCTTGTTCCTGTCCTTTTTCCCACTTGCCTATATAAACTGGCTTTCTCACTCTCTTCTGTCAGTGTGACTTTGTAAACGGTCCAAGTCAGACCAAAACAACATTGTAAGCGCGTCCTCTCTCCTATGTGTGGGCAATATGTGTACTAGAGTACAGTGTTGTAGACTCTGATTAAAATTATCATTAGAGAATTAAGGCTTGACATCCAACAGGCTTGTGTGAGCACGTTAAATCAGAGTGAGTGAAGGCATATGGTTAATGTACTGTTGGAGTGTGGGCAAGGTAACATTTATGAAGGGATTCAGGGAAACCTGTTCCGTACTCTATTGGAAGGGTGAGAATATTAGTTTGGAAGACCCTCCAAATTGTGATATCAGCACACTTCTGGCAAGATGGTGATTGAATGAGTAATGATGAATGGTGTTTCTTCTTTTTTGGGGGTGAAAGAGTAACCTTGTCTTGGTTGGAGATGGCTGATGAGTTGAAAGAATTAAAAAAAAAAAAAAAAAAAATTTAAAGACTGGGAAGTAAGTAAGAGTTTATGTATGGTATACTTATTGTGATAAAAGCATTGTGATGTTCTTATCTCTCCTTTAACAGGAGTCTTCTTTTGGCTGATCACGAAACCAGTGAATTTTCGGACGCTGTGTCAGACACCACTCTTCTTGACTCAGACTCAGCTGGTGGCATATCTTCCTCTGCTTCTCCTCAAGTTCACTCCTCCTTCACTAGTGGTCTTGGCTCTAGTAAGCCATCTATAGCATCTATCACATCATCCTTCAGAGGTCTGTATAATTGTCTGTTGACTCACAAAATCATAATTACATGATTGCAAACAAACCACGGAACTGGTGGGGATTGAACCTTGGAGTTTTAGGACTCATTCACCATGGGTTCAATCCCCACCTGTTCCGTGGTTTGTTTTCTATTGATATTGCAATTGTTTAGACATTAAATTTTCTCAAGGAAATGTTATTCATATTTCAAAATAGCTGTCGTATCTGAGCGCCTCTGCAAAGACAGTGATTATATATGAGTGTGGTGAAAGTGTTGAATGATGATGAAAGTATTTTCTTTTTGGGTCACCCTGCCTCGGTGGGAGACGGCCGACTTGTTGAAAAAAAAAAATATTAAATTAAAATTCAAAATTTTTAAAAGAAATACAGTGGACCCCCACCTAACGAGCACCCTGGAAATCGTACAATTATGTAAGTATAATATTGTAAGTGCTTGTGGAAGTGTATTTTTGGGGGTCTGAAATAGACTAACCTACGTGACATTATTTCTTAAGGAAGTATATTCGTTCGGTAATGGCACTTTAGCAGGATTCTGGAATGAATTTTGCTCGTTAGGCGGGGGTCCACTGTATTAGTGTTTTATGAAAATAAAATACTGTAGTTACACTTAAGCTCAGGTTCATGTCATTTATTTTAATTTTCATTTGAATATATTGTACAGTGTATCTTGCTTTTCATATTTTCATATTACAGACCTGACTTGCAATTGTAAAATTAAAACAAGCTAGAAAACTGAATAATTAAAACTAAATATTAAAGCGAAGTTAAGTTTCATCACATCAAATTTCTTTACTGGACATTTCCAAACTGGCTGGCAATCCTAAGTGCGTTATTGTGAGGAATATTAAATTCACTTATTTTCTGTTGGCAGCTACAACATCACCTTGCCCAGGCAAAGCATCATCAAGTACTGCGAACAATCCCAGCCGAAGAAGAAAGCCTCCTTCGTACCGCAGTGTCATCTCAGATATCTTTGATGGAACCATTGTCAGCTCAGTTCAGTGCTTGACCTGTAATACAATATCCTCCAGAAAGGAAACATTCCAGGACCTAAGTCTACCTATCCCCAGCAGTGACCAACTTAGCATTCTGCAGCACTCCTCTGTTACACAGTTGCAACAAGTGGGTGGAACCAACACCAGTAGCCTTCACCTGGCCAAGGCCTCATGTGATGCAACTACAGATGGGTTAGTTCTTACATTTTGTACATTAGTTGAGATAGGCTACTGTATTAGTTGAAAGTAGACAGACTAGTACATACCATATTTGCACTTAGCCATCAACTAATCTCTACTGCTTTACTTAACATTTACTTTGTCTTTTTTTCTTTTGGCCAAATCATTTTTACAGTACTTTAATTCTTGTTGTAAATTACCAAATAATGGTGCTAATACATTCATAAAAGGATTCAGGGAAATCATTTAGCTGGACTTGAGTTTTGTAGATTGGAAGTATAGTGCCTATAAGTCAAGTAGGGATATTTCAGTGGATAATGTGTGTATTTCTCTAGGATAACCAAGAACAAGTTTTTATTAACACATCGGCATTTCCCATCAAGGCAGGGTGACCTGAAAAAGAAAAACTTTCATCATCATTCACTCCATCACTGTCTCTCCAGAGGCATGCTTACACTACAGTTAAAAAACTGCAACATTAACACCCCTCCTTCAGAGTGCCGGCACTGTACTTCCCATCTCCAGGAATCAAGTCCGGCCTGCCGGTTTCCCTGAATCCCTTCATAAATGTTACCTTGCTCACACTCCAACAGCACGTCAAGTCCTAAAAACCATTTGTCTCCATTCGCTCCTATCTAACACGCTCACGCACGCTTGCTGGAAGTCCAAGCCCCTTGCACACAAAACCTCCTTTACCCCCTCCAACCTTTCCTAGGCCGACCCCTACCCTGCCTTCCCTCCACTACAGATTTATACACTCTTGAAGTCATTCTATTTCGTTCCATCCTCTCTACTTGTCCAAACTATCTCAATAACCCCTCCTCAGCCCTCTGGATAATAGTTTTGGTAATCCCACACCTCCTCCTAATCTCCAATTTACGGATTCTCTGCATTATATTCACATCACACATTGCCCTCAGACATGACATCTCCACTGCCTCCAGCCTTCTCCTTGTTATCCTCTTTAGGTTGCCATACTTTGGTGAGAGAGAGAGAGAGAGCTGATGTGGTGAAAAGAAAACATTATTCGAGTCACCCTATTTTGGTGGGAAACGGCTAGTGTGTTGAAAAAAAAAATATGTTCAAAGCGCATGATCATTGTGTGAATGATTATTAAAAGTTAGCATAGCTCAGATTAGCATAATTATGAATTGTTTATTTCATTCACAAAGGATAAACTTTCATTCATCTGAATTCCTCTCTGCAAATCTATGGGAGATAGTCTAAACATTCTTAAATTTAACCTACAGTGTCCTCACAGAAACTTTGGCTCAGTACACAAATTACCCACACCTATGAGAAAGAAACTTATAACTGTGTTTTAGTCCGACTTGGACCATTAAGTAATATATGACTAGTTAATAGTCCAGGTCAGACCAATACATCGTCATAAGTTTCTTTCTCCTATGTGAGGGTTATTTGTTTATTGTTGCAGTCACAGTATTGTGCTTTTGGTTACATGTTTAACCTTGGTGTCAGATGGATGTGGTGGATCTGGGTGTGGCTGCGGTCGTGGCTTTGGGGTCCAGCTGTCTCCCTCCATCATTGTCTTGCAGCCTTCTTCAGTGCTGATGAACTTAAAGGAGACAACATGTATTCCTGTGAGAAGTGTGGTAAACTACGCAATGGAGTCAAATTTTCAAAAGTTTTACAATTACCCGAGGTGCTTATTATCCACCTTAAGAGGTTCCGGCATGAAACGATGTTCAGTTCAAAAATTAGCCAGTATGTGTCATTCCCACTTCATGGCTTAGATCTTACACAATTCCTGCATAAAGGTGAGTGTATGCTGAAAATTCATAATCACTAAATGTAACAGTTCACTAGAGTGATTGGGATTCTAACCTATAGTTTAGGATTACCAGTCTGTGTTGCAGTGAACCAAGGCAGTGAGATGCTAACCTTAGACTGAAGGTTCGAATCCCCATCACTAGTGAATGTGTACGTAAAATAAATGCATATTCCATTTTCCTTTCATGGTAGAATATGACATTATTAGCCCATCACTCCAGTGAATGTGTACATAAAATAAATGCATGTTCCATTTTCCTTTGTGTGTTGGCTACAGCATTTATCTTTAGTATTTTTTAGTCATTTTTATATTATACTTCAGATTGTGGCTCTGAGGTTGTAACATATGATCTATATGCTATCATATGTCACCATGGTACTGCAGGAGGTGGCCATTACACCTCTTATTGTCAGAACTGGAGCAATCATCGCTGGTATGAGTTTGATGACCAGTATGTTACTGAAGTCTCCCCAGAAACTGTGACCAAGTGTGAAGCATATGTTTTATTCTACAAAAAGACAAGTACAGAGATGACATCACGGCGCCAGAGGACAGTTGAACTTATGCAGGTACGCCTTGCTAATATATTTTTGTTAATTTAATTTAATTAAAATCTATTACCAATGGTTTGATCAAGCTTCATAAAAAGTAGTTTTGGTTTTAATATGAATGTTCGTTTAGTGTTATACAAATTAGATTAATTTATAATTAATAAAATTTGGGAAGAATTTAAGCTATGTTAGACAAGTCCTCGACCATCCCATCCACATCATAATGGGACAGGTGTAATGTCATATGTGAGGTGATATCTCAGCCTTATAAGTCTTATGCTGTTCTGTTATTTTGATAGGTCCTTGATAATGTGAGAAATCATAAAAGCATTTGGAATTTCACTAATTTTTCACAATGGTTGTTTTGCATATTGCAATATCACCATTTTACTGTCATCTTATTGCATCATGTATAAATAATGAAGCATGATTAGTTAGGAAACTGGGAGCACAAATCTGGGGTTGGATAGACAGACATGTAGGGGGTGTAAGGAAGAGTTGGAGGATTGGTGTAAAGGACAAGTACAGAGATAAGTGCTGAGACATTAAACAGCAGAGAGCAATTGAATAGTCTGTAGGATTTTAAATGTTGTTAGGATGTGAGCATGGTAATTAATATCTTTGTCAGGACTCTGGAAAACCAGCTAGCCAGACTGCACTCTGAAAATGTTGGTAAACTTGGGTTTTAATGGGTCAACAGGGAACCATAAGATCAATGCCATTCTGGGAAGACAGGTAGAAAGTAAATGTGAAAGATTTTTTTCTTTAGGTTATATCACCTTGGCAAGAAACAGCTGATTAAAAATTGTGTGTGTATGATCAGCAAAAGCATTAGAGATTACAGGAGCTTGGCTACTTGCTTCAGGTTCAGTTCATGTGACTAACAACCAGCTTGCCCATGGCTTATGTGATCAGTGAATAAAATGTGTTCACTTGCAGTTAATCAGGTGAGGGCCAGACCTCCATCACTACTTTCAAACAATAACATAAGAAATATACCTAGTTGGAGGAATCTTATTAGAACCAGCTGGTCGAGTGGTTAACACACTGGCCTGTGACTTTTAGAACTCACTGGCCATGGGTTCAAACCCCACCCGTTCCCTGATTTGTCTTCTATCGTTTTGTTATGATTTTGTGAGTCAGGAGTAACACAATGGTTCAGTGCTTCACATTAATAAAATACATGGGGATATAGCCCACCAAAATAGGATGACTTGGAGGGTGTATAAATCTGTAGTGGAGGGAAGGACAGGTAGGGATCATCCTAGGAAAGGATGGAGGGAGGGGGTAAAAGAGGTTTTGTGTGCAAGGGGCTTGGACATACAGCAGACATGTGAGTGCATTAGATAGGAGTGAAAACGAATTCTTTTTGGGACTTGACAAGCTGTTGGAGTGTGAACAGGGTAATATTTTGTGAAGGGATTCAGGGAAACTGGTTAGCCTGACTTGAGTCCTGGAGGTGGGAAGTACAATGCATGCACCTTAAAGGAGGGGTTTTGGGATATTGGCTGTTTGGAGTCACATTTGAACTGTCGGATCTGCGTGCCTCTGCAAAGACAGTGATTATGTGTGAGTGATGGTGAAAGTGTTTCTTTCTTTTTTTGGGTCACCCTGCCTAGTTGGGAGATGGCCAGCGTGTTGAAACAAAAAAATAGCCCACCAGAGGCAAGTACTCTTTATTTTATTTCAGTTAATCTTTAATTTTCACTATGATATTTACCAGTGACTGCAAAAGCACAGTAAATTAGAAATATTATATACATACTGAAAATCTTATGTTTTTAAAGATGATTTCTTTGATTTTTTCAACATCTTACAGTTTTTAAGCCCCCTTTGCCAGATTGAAATCTTTCCCAGAATGAAATCCTGGCTGTGCCATTAGGGGCAAGCATTCAGTTAAGCGAGGATCTGCCCCTTACTGGTAGTGGGTTTGTGTCAACCATCTCTAGGTATTGTTTTAATGTCACCTTTGCACCATTTATAACATTTTTAGTATGTTTAAAATAGAACTAACCATTAAAAACTAAAAAAATGAAATACTCAGTTATATGCCCTAAAGCTGCAGTTAGCGGACATTCTATGACTAAGACCCGGGACAGGAAATACTTGCTCTGTTTCCTGACGAATAAAACACTACCATTATTACTAGGGGTTTACCTGCTACCTGTTATGTGAAACATGAGAAACAAGTCTGAAGCAAGTGCATGATGCTGTTATGTCAAGTTGGACCAGAATCTCTTAGGAATGTTTCCAGCACCTTGTTGAGTGCAAGCCACTAAGAATTTAGGCTGTTTTGGGGACAAATTAGGGCCCTACCCAGAAAGGGAACCATAACGTTCGGCTAGTAAAATGAAAACTGGATAAAAATTCTGTCCATCCAGGATCATTACCAAGTTGCTGGTGGCTTGTTAGTGGTCCAAGGTTGACCAAAACATCTAGATATTATTTACAATTTATGGGTTATTTATGAATTGTTTCAGCCATGGTATTGTGACTTATTCACCCCTTTTGTTTCTAGTTAATTTATCCTATTTTTGTTTATTACAACTCCATTTATCAATTTTAAAGACCTGCTGAGTTTTTTTTTTTTTTTTAATTTTATCAGCCTTTTTCCATTAAAGCCTGAAAGGCTGGAATTGAATGATAATAATTTGTTTCATTGCTTGATAGTAACTCATCTCTCCACAGGTGTCTTCACGGGAACCTTCACTCATGCATTTCTACATATCTAAACAGTGGGTCAATAAGTTTAACACTTTCTCTGAACCTGGACCCATTGATAACTATGACTTCTTATGCCCACATGGAGGAGTACAACCACAAAAGGTATGAAATATGTATGTTTGTGTGTGCATGTGTGTTTCAGTGCTTGTGAATAACCTTAAGAAAAACTGAGAATCATTGATGGAGAAGAATTTGGAATTCATGAATTTTTAGAGATTCCTGTATTTATTTCTTGAAATGATTTTATAATCAGATTACATTCTAAACCCTCATGGGTCTTAGCACTACAGCATTACCACAATATTTGTCACTTTCCACTTAGCTGTGTTTAATGCAACAAGTTAGTGATTTGTGTGTGGTTTAATCGATTATAATAAATTAATATTTTAATTGTTTCCTTCTCTAGGCAAGTTATGTGGGAGAGTTGGTCATGCTTCTCAGTCAAGGTGTTTGGGAATACTTGCATCAGGTGTTCGGTGGCGGCCCTGCCTGTACAAGACTGTACGAGTGTGTTACTTGTCGGGCAGAGCTCGATGCTCTCTCACATCGTCAGAATAGTGAGCTGGAGATGTTCTTCAAGCTGAAAAAGATGTTCCAAGAGGAAGAACACCCCAACATTGTAGCAATATCCATGAGGTGGTTCCGAACATGGGAGAGCTTTGTGCGAGGACGTGAACAAGAACCACCAGGCCCCATTGATAATTCTTCGATATGTACAAGTAAAACTGGCCAGCCTATGCTCAAGCCAGGGTCAGACTATGCCCAAATCTCTGAAGAGATGTGGGACTTCTTCCATGAAACATATGGAGGTGGCCCAGAGTTGTCTGTCATGTATGGTAACCCACACGGTCCAGCCAGACGGTCCGAACGAGCAGAGGGAGCACGGACTGACACTCACAAGTCTGAACCACTTCAGCCAGGCTCCCGATCACAAAGTTCAGACAATCTTCCATACAGTGGTGCTGGTGCAAATCGACAAAGAACTGTTTCTGCTGGTGAGGTGAGGACATTATCACTAGTCAGTAAAAAATGTATTAAAGAAAACACTATTTCCTATCATAGTCATGATCTTTGAAACTTGATATTTAATATTTATAGTATGTTCAGTACAGTTGTTCTTAATTTTTTAAAGTAACTAAATATTATCGTAATTGAGCTCGAAAAAGATGTCCGAGAAATAGTCACTTTGAAACAAATTATGTTATCAGTAATTATCAGTGGAATTGATATTTAAGATGTAATTTATTCCCACTCTTATATTGTTTTTTTTTTTTTTTGTAAACAGTGCAAATTGCAAAACGATGTTCAATATTTTTTATAGACCCTTGCAATAAAGATTATTATTATTATTATGTTATTATTATTACAGCATCCCAAAACAAGTTCACTAGCCAGACCTAAAGTTTTAATATTTGATAATACACTACAGTAGTTTTCTATTTGATGGTCACATGTTATGTAAATCGGTCATTTATTATTATTCTTAGGACGGTATTTTCTAATTTGATTCTGAAGTTTTAATAATAATATTAATTATTCATATTTATCTACTTTTTGAAAGCTTTTATTTGAAATTTTAAAAGTCACTATTGCAGACTAAGACTGTATATGAGAGTTAGTTGTTTTGCATATGACCCTTGTGGGTTTAGCTGTTGGAGTGTAATATTTTGTGAAGGGATTCAGGGAAACTGGTTAGCCGGACTTGAGTCCTGGAAATGGGAAGTACAATGCCTGCACTTTAAAGGAGGGGTTTTGGGATGTTGGCAGTTTGGAGGGATAATAAAAATTGTCTAAGCTGTTGTATCTGGGCGCCTCTGCAAAGACAGTGATTATGTATGAGTGTTGAATGATGAAAGTTTTTTCTTTCTTTTTGGGTTTTTCTTTTTTGGGGGGTCACCCTGCCTAGGTGGGAAACGGCTGACGTGTTAAAAAAAAATACTAATTTGCATAGACTTCTATTATACGTGTAATTACTGTACTAAATGAAAACAGGAGAATATTTTGAATTTGAGTTGATGTAGTATGAATGTTAAGAAAGATCTGATTGTTAGTGTTATTCAATAAATGATTTGGATGAGGAGTAAATGGGATTAACTTAAGTGTATCTGAGAGAACAAGAGGTAAAAAAAAAAATAGTGGTAATTTTAAATGAGCAAACTTCAGTAAGAAAAGATGTGTTGCAAATGTTGAAATTCAAGAATTGTGTTGAGAGTACAAGTGGGATGTTAGGAGTGGAATATAAATAAGTGACTTAAGTCAGTGGAGGTGAGAGAAGAGAGAGCAAGAGTTAGATGTATATCTTTGATGAGTTCTTAGAGTTTTACTACTACCAAAGCTTGGCCATGGGCCAGGCTTGTCTGTTGCTTGCCTGATCAACCAGGTGGTTGCTGCTGGTGACCCACTGCCTCACATATTCACAGCCTGCTTGATCTGGCACCTGGTGAAAATACTTGTCAAGTTTCCTGGACAATACCAACAGATAGATGAGTTAGAAACATGTTTTTGATTGAAGAAGTCTACAGTGTAGGTGAAATATTTCAACACTAAAAATACCCAACTGAGAGTAAGAAGTGTTGGCAAATTGTAATCCTTAAGTGGGAGACACACTTGTAGAAGACATAGTAGGAAAGTCTGGAGTGCCAGTAAATATTGTAGAAGAGATTAAATAACTATGAGGTATGAAGAAGTGCAAAAGCAGAGCAGCTTGCTGTGCTACTGGCATACATTGATGGATGAAAGGTTGATGGTTAGACTTTGGCACTACACGTTTCTAAAGGAGTGACTATGTCATGGCATTCTTTAGTGGAAGCTGGAGTAATAAGAAAGTGGCACACAAGGAGAATAATGTCATTGTGTGAAAGAAAAATTAAAGTGAATGAGCTAAAGAAGGGGGTCAGAGTTACGAGTGACTTAGGAGAAGGATGGACAAGAATGAAAGACGGTAATGATGTATGGTGTGGATTTAAGAATGCAGTGTTGGAGTGTGCAGCAGAGGTTTGTGGTTATAGGTGGGTGGAAGTAGAAGTAATAAAAATGGCTGGCAGAATGATAAGATAAATAAGGGTGACAAGGGAGAAAAAAAAGAGCATGATTATTTCATGACATCAGCCATCTTCTATCTAGGTAGAAGTACCAGAAGTACACAATGTCATAATTCAAGCAACCCTCAGAACTATAACATCCCTACCTGTCCTTCAGAGTGCAGGGCCTATACTTACAACCTCCAGGACTCCAATCCAGCTTGAGTCCTGGTGGCAGAATATATACAGCAGAGAGAGAAAGAAAGGTTAAAAAAATAGAGAGAGAGAGATGGTAAAAATGAGAGCATGAGACATCTGCAAATTTTTCTCAGAATAAGAGATAAATGAGAGATTGTACATGAATGGTATACAGTACCAACAAGATGAAGAATTAGACACATGCAACATCTGGATATTTTGCCATCCAGTGACTATATCAATACAAACTCAAGGACATAATGGGAAGACTGTAGAGAAAACCTGAGCAGTAAATGCACTTGGCAGATAAGAATGAAAATAGTAAAGCATTAGATGGGGAGGTAGAGGTATCAGATAAATGAATGAAAAGAATATTTCAAGGCACTGTGATTTTATGCATGAGGTGGGGAGAAATAGTGTTTGTTAGGAGGAGGGAAGAGCCAGAGGAGAGAGGGAAGATAATGGGTGGCTTGAAACTTGGAAATGCATTGTGGGTAGATGGAATTAAGATTTAAGAGGCTGAAAGTAGGTAGGAATATACTGTAATTTTAAAAGGGTTGGTGCATTTATTTGCATATGCATGAAAGATGAGAGGAACCTGAATGACACTTGGGGTTACCACTTTTTTTTTGTTTCATAATGATGATGATAATATTAATAATAAATTGAACTTGATTGTCTCCCCCTCCACAATGGGTTTAGTACTCCCTCTTAATAAAATCAATTTTTTTAACACTGGTCATCTCTGACTAAGGTAGGGTGACCCGTAAAAAGAGGATATACACTCACCATGATTAGTTCAGTCACTTTCCAGAAATTTGCTGACATCAGTTTAGATAACTCTGAACTGTAACATCCTCACCCCACCTTCAGAATCCACTCACTCTCATCTACAGGACCCAAGTCTAGCCTACTGGTTTTCCCTGAATCCCTTCATAAATATTACCTTGCTCTTGCTCCAACAGCATGTCAAACCATAAGAAATGTTCGTCTTCACCCATTTCAGTTTAACACACTCACACAAGCCTGTTGAGGGTTCAAGCCCTTAAAATCTCCTTTACCCCCTCCTTCCAACCCTTCCTGGGATGACCCCTGAACTTCCACCCCAGATATATATATACCCTCTTAGTTATCCTGTTCTTCTCCATTCTCTGTAAATGCACAAACCACCTTAACCCCCTTCCCTCTTCAGCCCTCTGAATAATACTTTTGGTAACTCCACAGCATTTTCTTATCTCAACACTCCAAACTCTCTTCATAATATCCACACCACACATTGCTCTCTAACATGACATCTCTACTGCCTCCAGCCTCCCCCTTGCTACAACATTTAAAGCACATGAATCACACCAATATAAAAGTGTTGGCTCTACTGTACTCAAGTGCATTCTCCTTTTAGCCATTTTTGGCACAAGTGATAAATACTTCACCTACCTTTCCCCCTCCCCTTCGTCTGTTATATAGTTCATCAAACAGACCCATCTGCCAGCATGTCCACATCCAGTTATCTAAATACATTCACTTCCTCCTTCCAATGTGATATCCAGTCTTTCGTTGCCTACATTTTTTATCCTTGTCACCTTTTGGTATGAAGGATATGATTCAGGGAGTGGAGGAAGGTTGCTCCTCGAACAAGAATGGAGCAAGATATGTTGAACAAGATGAAGTTTAGTTCTGGGAAAGGTTACAAGGAGGTATAGGGAACATTTCAGGAAAGATTGGAGGGAGTGTGTGAAGGAAAACTTGACAGGTATGAGCTTGAGCAGTCATGTAATTTTCTGAGATTGGAGTGAATGAAGATGAGAGGTTTTTGAGATTTGACAGTTGGAGTAAGGTAATATTTATGAAGGGAGTGAGGTAAAATTGATTAACTGGACTTTATTTTGAATGGAAAATTGCAGTGTTTGCACTCAGAAGGAAGGTTAGAGATATTGCAGTTAGGTAGATCATTGATATTAGAATATCTGTCGACCTTTAGAAAGACATCTGAGGCAGTGAGTAATGATGAGTGTGTTTTACTAATTTTGGTCACCCTTGGAAACAGTTTTCTTAAAAACTGGAAACCAATCTGCTGTAGCCATTGTTTTGAAAAAGTTTTCACTTTGATATGGATAATACTGTATTGTTATGATGAAATTAAATACATCTGTGCCTACTCATTATTATTATTATTATTATTATTATTATAATCAAATAGAAGCGCTAAACCACAGGGGTTATACAGCAGTGCCTACTCATTAAGTTGGGGATTATATATAGTAGACACAGGCTTAATATGCTGTGTACAAGTACTTCCTAACTCCCGAGACATATTTGTTTGTGACACTTGGGATATACATAGGTTATAGAGTCCTTTTAGAATTATCACCACAAACATGCACAGTATAGAGGCCTGGTCATAGACCAAGCCACGGGGGCATTGATCCTCAAAACCCTCTCCAGGTATATACAGTGTAACATGGAAATATTGATTGTAGTGTAAGGGATTAGAGACACAACTGATAATTGTATCAGTTCTTTATGTCCTAATTAATGGTAGCTTGTTATGGTACTGTAGTGGAGGGTCCATTGCTTGTTATGGTACTGTAGTGGAGGGTCCATTGCTTGTTATGGTACTGTAGTGGAGGGTCCATTGCTTGTTATGGTACTGTAGTGGAGGGTCCATTGCTT
Organism: Cherax destructor; assembly: GCA_009830355.1. Lineage (NCBI taxonomy): Eukaryota > Metazoa > Arthropoda > Malacostraca > Decapoda > Parastacidae > Cherax > Cherax destructor. The sequence continues at coordinate 342,613 of WNWK01000825.1, forward strand.
GTTATGGTACTGTAGTGGAGGGTCCATTGCTTGTTATGGTACTGTAGTGGAGGGTCCATTGCTTGTTATGGTACTGTAGTGGAGGGTCCATTGCTTGTTATGGTACTGTAGTGGAGGGTCCATTGCTTGTTATGGTACTGTAGTGGAGGGTCCATTGCTTGTTATGGTACTGTAGTGGAGGGTCCATTGCTTGTTATGGTACTGTAGTGGAGGGTCCATTGCTTGTTATGGTACTGTAGTGGAGGGTCCATTGCTTGTTATGGTACTGTAGTGGAGGGTCCATTGCTTGTTATGGTACTAGTGGAGGGTCCAATGCTTTTTTTTTTTTTTTTTAACTTAGTAGTAATATTTGATTGTTTCTTGGTGTTAACATTAACTTTCATATATACTCCTGTAACATGATGTGATATTTGCAGTACAGTGGACCCCGAGTTTCGTAAAAACTTCACTCCTGAAGTCTGCTCAAGTGCCATTACCGAACGAATTTACTCCCTTAAGGAAAAATTTCACGTAGGTTAGTCTATTTCAGACCCCCAAAAATACACTTCCACAAGAACTTACAAAATTATACTTACATAATTGCACGATTTCTGGGGTATTCGTTAACCGAGGGTCCACTGTACTGTGCCACTGCCAAGAACCTGTATTCGCCATTATTTTCCTTCACATCACTTGCATCCAAATAATGCTTACTGGTCTCAATGGCTGTTTGGAAATTAGGATATGCTGCCAGCTGCAGAGAGACTTGGCATTGCATGAAATATATGTGAAATGTTCAACAACCACTTAGATACAGTGGACCCTCGGTTTTCGTTGAAAATTCTTTCCAGAATGCTGTTTGAGTGCCGTTACCAAACGAATTTGTTCCCATAAGGACAAATGTAAATTAGATTAGTCATTTCAGACCCCCCAAAAGTACACTTACAAAAGCACTTACGAAAATACACTTACATAATTGTTCGAGTTTGGAGGTGCACGAAAACCGAGGGTCCACTGTATTGGCATGTGTTGAGCAGTAAGCATGTATTTTTTTATGTAGATAATTGGTTCAGAGAATTGATGGGTTGATGAATTAAACATTTGTGCAACACTTGGGTATCTTTACTGTGGAAACGTTTTGCCAACCAGTGGCTTCCTCAGTCTAATACACAGTAGAATGGTTGAAGATCACAAGGAGTTTGAGGTAATCAGTCCCTCAGCCTGTGGTCGATGTGATCAGTCCATCGATCAAGATCACTGGACTGATCACATCGATTTCATTCCTGCTCAGAATGTTTGTCATGGGTTTTGTTAATTATGGATACACACAATACATGTTCCAATTAGACTTGAGTATGGGAGGTGGGAAGTATGGTGTCTGCACTGAGGGATGGGTGAGGATGTTGTGGTTCAAAGGATCATCTGAATTGTGGTGTCTGAGCTGACAAGATAGCTACTGAATGAGTAATGGTGAATGTGTTTCCTTCTTTGAGTCACCCTACCTTGTTGGGAAATGGCTGTGGAAAAAAAAAATGTTCCCACTGCTGATTATGAGATGTCAGATATAAACCAGTGTGAAAATTAATTAATATGTACTAGATAATTTGTTAGCTATGAATGCTGCATACTAGCCAGTGTTTACTGTATGTAATTTGTACCAATTATACCTCTCAAAATAGATGCTGGTAAGGGGCTCCTATTCCTAAACCCCAGTGGGTTTAGTGCTTTCCAATAATAATTTGACCAGTAATAGATGGAATAATTGTGGAAGTATTTAACACATTGCTTTATTTCCCACTCCATGTGGTGCAGGTTGTGAGGATGACACCAACATGTTGCTCAAAGATCAGTGAGAGTGAGAGGTCTAAGTCACAGTCACTCGAGGAGAAGGAAGAAGCCTCAAGTGAAGATGATGACGATAATGAAACTAAGTCAAGCTGTGTGGAGGAAGCCTCAACAGGTAGTACAAATATTGGTGTAATTCAACAAACTCTGGCAGTAAAGTCCTCACTTCAACCTCTAGAACAACACTCAATATGATGATAATGAAACAGGTTTTGCTAGTAATTTATTTTATGGGGACTTTAACTACTTCCATATAGTAGTTAAAAAATAAGGTATTACAAGAATACATTAGTTACACACTGGTATACTACAATTTTTGCATTTATTATGTGTAAAGACATTACAGTTTCATAAAATACAAAAGTAGTGACAAGTGATGTGAAAGATATGTTTTTGATTACAAATAACTTAATTAAATCTTCTGTTAGTAGGATTTATTCATATGAACAAGATATATATTTTTTTTCTTAAACTGTTTATTTTTTATATCCTTTGATAATTGCATAAATCAGGGAGTACCACTACTGTATAAGTTAATACTATAGTGGGATTTAGCACTGCTACTGATGTTGAAGTCATCATGAAATACCTCTGTTATATGAAATATTGTAGTGGGATAAACCACTATTGTACAAATGCTGTAGTGGAGTAGAGCATCCCTACTTTAAATGTTGCAGTCAGGAGACACCACTACTATATAAATACTGTAGTTAGGAGAGAGACCACTGCTGCATAAAGGCTGTAATAGCAAGAGATACCACTGCTGTATAAATGCTGTAGTTAGCAAGATACACCACTACTGTATAAATCCTGTAGTTAGCAAGAGACACCACTATTGTATAAATGCTGTAATAATAATGTAATCAGTTTAAGTTCTAAATCCATATGGGCCATATAACACTGCAGGTAGGGACGCGTAAGGGTAGGAATGTACAAAGGTTAGGAGCAAGTGAGGGGCAGGGGTAGGAGTTATTGAAAATAAGGCTTACTGCTTAATTTCCATTAAAATGTCAGAAAATAAGTTTGCATCAAAGGTGGGACTTTCAGGGAGAATTTCAACTAGTGTGTGATAGGCAGCGTAAACAGAAGTCTTGCAAGCCAACTGATTGACTGGACAATCTATTCAGATGAGGACTGACAGTGTAACAACAGTCCTAACCTTGGTACTGGTTGGGTTTCCATGTGAATATAAATGCTGTAGATATAATGAAATCACATGAATTTCATGAGTGTTACATCATCCTTACAAGAAAGCCACAAGCTTGATAGTATTGACCATGAAGCTGGTGTACTTGTTGATGTGTTGACCATGAAGCTGGTGTACTTGTTGATGTGTTGACCATGAAGCTGGTGTACTTGTTGGTGTGTTGACCATGAAGCTGGTGTACTTGTTGATGTGTTGACCATGAAGCTGGTGTACTTGTTGGTGTGTTGACCATGAAGCTGGTGTACTTGTTGGTGTGTTGACCATGAAGCTGGTGTACTTGTTGATGTGTTGACCATGAAGCTGGTGTACTTGTTGATGTGTTGACCATGAAGCTGGTGTACTTGTTGGTGTGTTGACCATGAAGCTGGTGTACTTGTTGGTGTGTTGACCATGAAGCTGGTGTACTTGTTGGTGTGTTGACCATGAAGCTGGTGTACTTGTTGGTGTGTTGACCATGAAGCTAGTGTACTTGTTGGTGTGTTGACCATGAAGCTGGTGTACTTGTTGGTGTGTTGACCATGAAGCTAGTGTACTTGTTGGTGTGTTGACCATGAAGCTGGTGTACTTGTTGGTGTGTTGACCATGAAGCTGGTGTACTTGTTGATGTGTTGACCATGAAGCTGGTGTACTTGTTGGTGTGTTGACCATGAAGCTGGTGTACTTGTTGATGTGTTGACCATGAAGCTGGTGTACTTGTTGGTGTGTTGAAAGGTTTTGGTGATTTCTTAGTCGGAAAAAATGTTAATGGTATACATGTATTTATTTGTGTTATTCTTACTCTTGATTGTAAGTATTATTATGTTCATAAGAAAGTACTATACCCGAATGAGTCATATAGCTCTGTTTTTTCAAGGCCTTATTAATAAATTTTGCATGGTGTGTTGAAAGTTAGTTAGCGAGTTACAATGCAGTGGTTGTCTTGCCTCTGGAAAAACTGCATCTTGGTGCACACTGCCAGTATCATACTTATTATAAAGTTTCCAGATTTTATATACCATTTATTATAGTGTATAATGAAACTAAGTCATCCAGTTTTACCATATGAAGTAATAGGAATTATTATTATTACAATCATAATTAAACACTAAACCTATTAGAAGTAATGGGAAGAAAAAAATTAAAGCAAATCTTCCAGAAAAAAATAATTTTGACTAGATGTCAAGGCTTAAGGAATGTTAGGATATTGTACTGTGTAATTTATGAGTAATATATTAAATTATCTTAAATCACTTCCTAACTTTTTTGAAACTTTTTAAAAAGCAGAGAGTCTATTATTTGTGTTTGCTACCTGGTGAGTGAAACATTATATAGATAAAAACTTCTTCCTATAAATGTCTGTATCATCATTTGTTGCCTTACAACCATATATCCACATCCAAATTGATCATTTTCATTTGCACATTACTCATATCATCTCCATCTATTCTGCCTTCCTTTTATAATTTTTACATTATAAAAGGCTTTCACAAGCTTTATTCTCCTTAACACAGTTCTACCTCCTCATCTCTCCTGGGTCTGTGCACAGTATAAAAAATCCTGCACAAGGCAGTGCATGATGGGAAAAGGAAAACTTGGACCTTATGTTTGGTTTAATATAGTGACTTTGAGATGTTTTGTAGTTCTTAATGGTTTTATTGGCTGTTTCTGAAATAGAGATGATTTTGGTTGGATGTAGAATGAAATTTGACTCAAAGTAGCAGAAATGTTAATTTTTTTCTGGTTTTCCTGAGGCCTTCCTACATCCCCCAGTTCCATTTTCTGAGTTTTTAGTAAGTCTGACGCAATTATTGAGATGCCGTAAACCATGACCTGGTTATATTACCCAAGAATTAGGGTAAATCTTTGATTTTTTTGTGAATACAAATTCAAAATGGAAGGCAAGTGTAATATAGGAGAGGCCTGTGGACGTGATTAATGAACAGAGGAAATGTTCTTTTACTGCCTGGACTCTACATTCTTTATTTTGGACTCTGTTTTTTAAGTGAGAATAATTTCTATGTTATAATAGTTGAATGAGCAGTTTCTTGTGCTCAGTTGATGGAATGGAAGTCACACTAGTGAAATTGCTAAGAATTTGGTTGAAAGGAGCAATGGAATTGGATTAAAATAGGACTCAAATTGGGCAAAGTCGCCGATGCATAAATTGTGCCAGACTGCCAACTTTGAGCCTGTGTAATTTTGTAAGTTTTCCATCAAATTTCTTACTTTTGGTGTCACTACCTTCAGGAAAAGATTGCCTACCATTTCAATTTTTTTTTAAACTGTGGACAGAGATCAATATTAATTTTGGGGTCTGGAGAGTGAAAGGTTAAAGTCTACCTTCCTCTTGCATTAGCTACCACTAATAATGATAATATATACTATTATTATTACTATTATTACATTATTATTATTAGTAGTAGTATAGCTGGGCCCTGCTTATACATCAGGTTAGGCTCTGAGCTACTGCTGTAAAGTGAAGCAGCCTTCCTTTCCTCCTCTTTTTTTTTTTTTTTTTTTTTTGTCACTTTCAAATGCATATAAAAGCCTGATAAAGCAATAGAGCTAGGCCTAAAAAATGCATATACAGTATACACATTACCTTAAAATATTTTTGTCCTTATAGCGAGTGGTGAATATATTTATTATAGAAAGTCTGAATAAATGATGAATAGATATATTATTATTATTATTATAATCAAATAGAAGTGCTAAACCACAGGGGTATAGATATAACTGAAAACCGCTGTATTAGCAAAATGTTGTAAAGCAAAGCACTGTATTGCAAGGCCCACTTGTACCTTCTTGAAGAGCTCAGACATACTAGTTGTTGTTCTTAACATAACCCACAATACTACTATTCCACCTGTCATCTACCAGCAGACACTGTAGTCTAGCAGACCACTCACTCTTACTGTGCATGTCATCATAACCCCATACATTATATTTATTTATCCTTGTCTTCTTGAAATATGTATAGCCTATTACCAAATTTTTGAACCATAATTCATTTAAAAGTTACTCATTGTTATTAACCCCAGGTACTACAACCTTTCCCACTAAAGTTCCCTTACCAGTGTCTCCCACTGTAATATTAACCCCAGGTACTACAACCTTTCCCACTAAAGTTCCCACACCAGTGTCTCCCACTGTAATATTAACCCCAGGTACTACAACCTTTCCCACTAAAGTTCCCACACCAGTGTCTCCCACTGTAATATTAACCCCAGGTACTACAACCTTTCCCACTAAAGTTCCCACATCAGTTTCTCCCACTGTAATATTAACATCTTCCAAAACAAAGTATTCTAAGTCAAAACTTGAAGAGTAAGATACACATGCAACAGTTAGGTGTATTTATTGTTGATTAAAACATTTTGCCTACTCAATAGTTTTCTTCAGTCAGATACAGAGACAGCAGTCCTGTTGCCTCTGTACTTGACTGAAGAAGTCTACTTTGTAAGTCAAATGTTTCACTCACAATAAACATACACAACTTGTCAGTATTATATACCAATTTCAAGAAACTCAAAACTTACTAGACATTAATTTAACACCTCCATAAAATGTGTGTGCTTCCTGTACCATCCAAGACTAGACACTGATTCTATCAAACTTGTGGGGCCAGGAGCTGAGTCTCGACCCCTGCAACCACAATTAGGTGAGTACTTATTTTGAACTCCACAGTTCTTGAATTTATTAATTTACATCATTTTATGAAGTGATTCATACTCCATTAACTCTCTTTATTTTCTAATTATAATTACAATCAAGCGATGGAGAGAAGTTGCAAAGGTTGATAGACGAATTTGAGAGGATAAGTACAAGAAGGAAATTAAAAGTGAACATAGGAAAGAGCAAGGAGACTAGAAGGAGGTGGAGGTTACTAAAAGTATTATCCAGAGGGCTGAGGAGGGGTTGTTTGGACATTTAGAGAGAATGGAGCAAAATAGGATGATTTGGAGGGTGTATAAATCTATGGAGGAGGAAAGGGGGAAAAAGGGTCATCCTAGAAAAGGTTAGAGGGAGGGGATAAAGGTGGTTTTGTGTGAGTGTTAGATAGGGGTGAGTAGAAACAGGCATTATTTTTTTTTTATTTGATGTACTAGTGTAGTGTGAGCAAGGTAACTTTTATGAAGGTATTCAGGGAAAGTGGAACAGAATTCTTCCTCCGTAAGCCATGCGTGTCGTAAGAGGCGACTAAAATGCCGGGAGCAAGGGGCTAGTAACCCCTTCTCCTGTATATATTACTAAATGTAAAAGGAGAAACTTTCATTTTTCCTTTTGGGCCACCCTGCCTCGGTGGGAGACGGTCGACGTGTTGAAAGAAAGAAGATGATTCAGGGAAACATGTTAGCTGGACTTCGAGTCCAGCTAACATATGCTTGTGCACTGTACTTTCCACCTCCAGGCGGGAAGTACAGTGCCTGTACTCTGAAGGACAGGTGGGGATATTGCAGTTAGAGGGTCATCTGAGCTGTAATGTCAGCATGCCTCTTGCAAGCCAATGATGAAGTGAGTGATGGTGAAAGTGTCTCTTCTTTTTCAGGTATGACCCTTTTGGGTTTAGCGTTTATTTTGATTATACATACAGTGGTACCCCGACTTACGATGGTCCCCAAACTCACCCTTTTATGTAAGTTTATTTTTTTAAATGCTTTTGTAAGTGTAATTTTGGGGGTCTAAAAGGACTAGTCTATTTTACATCATTCCTTATGGGGATAAATTCGTTTGGTAATGGCACTTGAACAGCATTCTTGAATGAAAAAATATCGTAAGTCGGGGTACCACTGTACTTCTTTTTTCGGGTCACCCTACCACGGCAGGAGATAGACGGTGTGTTATAAAACTGCTATTGTTATCTATTAGTTATTTTAACTTGAGTCATTGTTATAAACAATTTATAAATGCTAATATTGATCTGGACCTAAATTGCTTCTCTGATATGTATGAAAATCAATTTACTACAAAACTTCCAATATTACACCGTTAACCAAACTAAAGTTATGTTCAGCAACACCAAAAACATCTCATTATTAACTACAATGCTAAATCCCTAAGCATATATTATGATGACATCAAGAGACATCTTGAGTATCTAAATGCAGACCTAACTTTTATTATTACAGAAACCTGGCTAATACATGATACTATAGGTATGTATTTAGAACCTACCTGGTTTACAACTACAGTGGACCCCCGGATTTCGTCAATAATTCTTTCCAGAAGGCTGTTCGAGTGCCATTACCGAACGAATTTGTTCCCATAAGGACAAATGTAAATTAGATTAGTCCAAAAATACACTTACATAATTGTTCGAGTTGGGAGCAGTACGAAATCCGGGGGTCCACTGTATATATAACTGCAGACCTAATCAAAAGTCAGGTTGTGTTATAATTTACTACACAAATGATATGAAATGTAGTAACTCTACATGTACTAGAGACAACTTAGGGGAATACATATCTGCACAGTTTATAATTGAAAATTCAAGGCGTGCCAGTTACACCAGGGACCATGTACAGATCACCACACACCAACATAGCTAACTTCTCAAACATTGTCACTAATAATAAACAATAAAGTACAGTGGACCCTCGGTTAACGAAAGGTTTAGTTAACAAAAAAATCGGTTACCAAAAGCTTTTTTCGGTATCGGATAGCGAAAAAACACTCGGTTAGCGAAACGTATTAGACCTGTCCACCTGCTCCGCGCCTGGCCTGCGCGTGCGCAAGACGCCAGTGAAGCGTTGTTTACCATTGAGAGAACATTACCCAGCGCGCTCTTTCAAACATTCACAATACATTTGGTGTCTTTTTTGGTGGTTTAGTGATTGTCACTGTGAAATAAGTCACCATGGATCTAAAGAAGCTTCCTAATGTCACCCCTGTGGTAAAGAGAGTGAGGAACACCATCGAACTGAAGAAGGAGATTGTTGAAAAATATGAGAGTGGCGTACGTCTGAGTGATCTTGCCAGGATGTACAAGAAAAGTGCATCTACTATCGGCAATATCCTGGCAAAGAGAAATGAGATCAAGGAAGCTAATGATGCAAAAGGGGTTAATTTGTTAACGAAACAAGGATCGAAAACAGTGGATGAGGTTGAGAAGTTACTGATGGTGTGGATCAATGAAAAACAGATAGCGGGTGTAGTATTTCCATGGCAATAATTTGTGAAAAGGCAAGGAAGTTGCACGCAGATCTTGTCAAGACAATGCCTGCAACCAGTGGTGAGGCGAGTGATTTTAAAGCCAGCAAAGGCTGGTTTGAGAGGTTTAAGAAACGTAGTGGCATACACAGTGTTGTGAGGCATGGTGAGGCAGCCAGCTCAGACAAACGTGCAGCTGAAAAATTTGTGCAGGAATTCCAGGGGTTCATAGACACTGAAAAATTCGAACCCCAACAAGTGTTTAATTGTGATGAAACAGGCCTGTTTTGGAAGAAAATGCCCAACAGGACCTTCATTACTCAGGAGGAAAAGGCACAGCCAGGACACAAGCCTATGAAAGACAGGCTAACTCTTATGATGTGTGCCAATGCCAGTGGTGATTTTAAAGTGAAGCCTTTACAGGTGTATCACTCAGAAAATCCCAGACCCTTCAAGAAACAGTGTTGACAAGAATAATTTGTGTGTGCATTGGAAGGCTAACACCAAGGCATGGGTCACTACGGAGATTTTCAAGGAATGGGTGACTGGAGTGTTTGGCCCTAGTGTGAAGAAATACCTCCTGGAAAAGAAATTGGGACTCAAGTGCCTCCTGGTACTGGACAACGCTCCTGCTCATCCTCACAACTTGGAAGAGTTGTTGCCTGATATGTTCAGTTTCATCAGAATGAAGTTCTTGCCTCCTAACACCACTCCTCTCATCCAGCCCATGGACCAGCAGGTCATTGCAAACTTCAAGAAACTGTACACCAAAGCAGTGTTTCAGAAGTGCTTTAATGTGACCAATGACTCTGAATTGACCCTAAGAGAGTTCTGGAAAGATCACTTCAATATCGTGCATTGCATACGCCTTATAGGTAAGGCTTGGGAGGAAGTGACTTCCAGGACTTTGAACTCTGCTTGGAGACCACTGTGGCCGAATTGTGTTGAAAAGAGGGATTTTGAAGGATTTGAGGCTGACCCTGACCCTGATGACCCTGTGCCTGTTGTGGAACATGTTGTGGAAGATATTGTGGCATTGGGGAACAGCCTGGGGTTGGAGGTGAGTGGTGAGGATGTGGAAGAGTTAGTAGAGGAGCACAGGATAGAGCTAACAACTGAAGAGCTGCAAGAGCTTCATCTGGAACAGCAACAGACCACAGCTGAGGTTATTGCTTCACAGGAGGAGGAAGAGAGAGTGAAGAAGGTGCCTTCTTCAGTGATTAAGGAAATTTGTTCCAAGTGGAACGATGTGCAAATTTTGGTTGAAAGACACCACCCTGAGCAAGCTGAAATGAGCCTTCTGTGCAACCAGTTCAGTGACAGAGCCATGTTGCACTTCAGGAAAGTACTAAAGAGTCGCCAGAAACAGAGGACTGTGGACAGTTACTTCACCAGGCAGGGGTCTAGTGACTCTCAAGCTGGTCCTAGTGGCATTAAAAGACCAAGAAGGGAAGTAACCCCAGAGAGGGACTTGTTACCTGAAGTCCTTTTGGAGGGGGATTCCCCTTCCAACCACTAACACCCTGCCCCTGTCATCATCCCTATCTTCCAGATGCCTGCAAGTCTCTTCAGTAAAGGTAAGTAAATGTTATTTATATTATATTTATTGTCAATATTTTTTTGTGGAACGGATTAATTCTTTCTTTCATTATTTCTTATGAGAAATAAGGGTTCAGATTACGAAAGATTCAGATTAAGTAACAGCTCCTGGAACGGATTAATTTCGTTAACCGAGGGTCCACTGTATCAATAACTGCTGGAGACTTCCACATCCAACAACCTTATTATTTCAGAAAATCCACAAGAATCTGGTTTCTTGAACATAAATAACTCTTTATTAATACAGTTAATAACCAAAATTACTGAGACAACTGGAACTTCCCTTGACAATGTTTGAACAAATATAATTGCTTGTCTGAAAGCCTTCACTCCTGATACATCTGCCAGGGATCTGTTACAATAATTATGCTATTGTATGCACAAAACTACTTTTTCATATTTTTTACCATGTTGTATTAAATTTTTGAAATCAGAAAAGGTGTATGTTGGCACACTATACAGTGGTACCTCGACTTACGATATTTTTTCATTCCAGAATACTGTTCAAGTGCCATTACCAAACGAATTTATCCCCTTAAGGAATGATATAAAATAGACTAGTCCTTTTAGATCCCCAAAATTACACTTACAAAAGCGTTTAAAAAAATAAACTTACATAAAAGGGTGAGTTTGGGGACCATCGTAAGTCGAGGTACCACTATTTACTTGCAATGCATATAATATATAAGTGTTTTTGTACATTTATCAGTAATCTATTTTACAGTGGGTTTTAGTTTTGTTTATTTTCTCAGCATCAAGTATATATATATATATATAATTATTGCATTATTTCACTCCCCAAATTAATCAGAATGTTTTGTTTACAGCAAAGAGGAAATTAGTGTATACTATATATATTGAAGCATTAATATTAATGTGTATTATTACTTTCATGAATGGAGGAACACTAAACCCATATGGGGTCATACAGCATCTGGGGAATGGGAGACATTCAGGTTCAATGCAGTGAAGGGAAGGGCAGCTCCAATTTCTTGCATCAAGATCCCATCACCAGCATGAAGGAACATCCTTGATGCTGGTGCATAAACTTATTAGTCTATAACTTTAGTGTTTGTGTATGTTGTGTACATCATTACTTGTGTACATCATTACTTTTGTACATTACTTGTGTTGTGTACATCATTACTTGTGTACATCATTGTGTTGTGTACATCATTACTTGTGTTGTGTACATCATTACTTTTGTACATCATTACTTGTGTTGTGTACATCATTACTTGTGTTGGTCACACTCATAAAAGAATCTTTGTCAAATGTAACAAGGCGATTGTTTACCATGTATGGTGTGTACCATGTGTATGGTGTGTATCATGTATGGTGTGTACCATGTGTATGGTGTGTACCATGTATGGTGTGTACCATGTATGGTGTGTACCATGTGTATGGTACAATGTATAGTGTGTACCATGTGTATGTGTGCACCATGTGTATGTTGTGCACCATGTGTATGGTACCATGTATGGTGTGTACCGTGTGTATGGTACCATGTATGGTGTGTACCATGTGTATGGTACCATGTATAGTGTGTACCGTGTATGGTGTGTACTGTGTATGGTGTGTACCGTGTATGGTGTACTCACCTATTTGTGGTTGCAGGGGTCGAGTCATAGCTCCTGGCCCCGCCTCTTCACTGATTGCTACTAGGTCCTCTCTCTCCCAGCTCCATGAGCTTTATCAAACCTCGTCTTAAAACTATGTATGGTTCCTGCCTCCACTACGTCACTTTCTAGGCTATTCCACTTCCTGACAACTCTATGACTGAAGAAATACTTCCTAACATCCCTTTGACTCATAGGAGTCTTCAACTTCCAATTGTGACCCCTTGTTTCTGTGTCCCCTCTCTGGAACATCTTGTCTCTGTCCACCTTATCTATTCCTCGAAGTATTTTATATGTCGTTATCATGTCTCCCCTAACCCTCCTGTCCTCTACTGTCATCAGGCCGATTTCCCTTAACCTTTCTTCGTAGGACAATCCCCTTAGCTCTGGGACTAGTCTTGTTGCAAACCTTTGCACTTTCTCTAATTTCTTGACGTGCTTGACCATGTGTGGTTTCCAAACTGGTGCTGCATACTCCAGTATGGGCCTGACGTATATGTATGTACCATGTATAGTGTGTACCATGTATGGTGTGTACTGTGTATGGTGTGTACCATGTATGGTGTACCATGTATGGTGTGTACTGTGTATGGTGTGTACCATGTGTAAGGTGTGTACCATGTGTATGGTGTGTACTGTGTATGGTGTATTCCGTGTATGGTGTGTACCATGTGTATGGTGTGTACCATGTATGGTGTGTACCATGTATGGTGTGCACCATGTATGGTGTGCACTATGTGTACAGTGTGATCCATGCGATACTTAAAAACACAGTTCAGTTTTTCTTAAGATGTTAAGATAATTGTATCTATACTAGAAGACTGGAATTATATATGCAATTTTATTAATTATTATTATTTGCAATTCATGCCCTATATGACTCATAATGGTCATATAGTGTCTGAAGAATAGGAGGCAATCAGGACACGTTCCATTCCTTGGATCAAGAGCCCCCACCAGCATCCAGGAACCTCCTTTGAGGGGTGAACTGTATATACATAAAATGTAATGAAAAGTTTGAATGTATTTTAATATTTGAGATGTATTGGAATGTTTGACTTGAGGACATCATTAAAACTGGTGTAAGACAACTACCAGGAACACTTGTGAAACATCACCAGAGATGTAAAACTGGTGTAAGACAACTACCAAGAACACTTGTCAAACATCACCAGAGATGTAAAGCTTTACTGTCTCAACATGTGAATTATTACACTATTAGTTATATGAATAATTGTAGGAAAGACTGCAGTATTACTGTACAAGCAATCTAGTGCCTGTTATGATTTAACATATTAAGTCACAGCAATTATTTACATCCTATATGCTGTATGATAGTTATAAACAAGTCATAGATGATAAATGTTTAACTTTTTTAACAGGCTGAAGTTAATTCCAGCCAGGAAATTGTGTGAAATATGACTAGTGTGAATGTTGTGATTGACAATGCGTCACTTGCTTGGGTGTGATTCTTTTTAATTGATAATAAAAGAACTATTCATCATATTTTGTTCATAAACACTGTACTATAATTATCAAGTTGGCTCTTCATTCCACTATGATGTATGAGGAAGCACCTGCTGAATATTTTTTTAATTGTCATTGTTGAACTATGTAAGTTTTGTATAAAATGAATCACTGTACACTATTTTATCTGTACATGTTAGTAATCCTATTGTAAATTAAAAACTATTTACTTTTGTTGTGGCCTTATTCCTATTTTTCCATGTTAAAGTGTTTTGTAGTTATTGCACTTGCATCCTATAAGTTTTGCAAAAACTTTTTTTATACTCTACTGTTAGATAAAGCAAATAAAGTTAAATGTATAAATTTCCAATTTTAAATAAAAATTAACCCATTAAGAAATCAATCAATACATAAAATGAGAATTTCACAAAATGTGAAAGTAAAAAGTTTAATAGAGAATCTACAATTAAAATCTGTAGCCATATCATATACAGTGGTACCTAGATTAACGATATTTTTTCATTCAAGAATGCTGTTCAAGTGCCATTACCAAACGAATTTATCCCCATAAGGAATAATGTAAAATAGACTAGTCCTTTTAGACCCCCAAAAATACTTACAAAAGCATTTAAAAAAATAAACTTACATAAAAGGGCGAGTTTGGGGACCATCGTTAACCGAGGTACCACTGTATATACAGTGGAACCCCAGTTAACGAACACCCCGGAAATCGTGCAATTATGTAAGTATAATATTGTAAGTGCTTGTGGAAGTGTATTTTTGGGGGTCTGAAATAGACTAACCTAAATGACATTTTTTCTTAAGGAAGTAAATTCGTTCGGTAATGGCACTTGAGCAGGCTTCTGCAATGAATTTTTTTCGTTAACCGGGGTTCCACTGTATATAGTTCAACTTGCAAGAGACTTTTACTCCTACATTAGGCGAGGTAGGGGTCAGCCTAGGAAAGGTTGGAGGGAGGGGGTAAAGGAGGTTTTGTGTGTGAGGGGCTTGGACTTCCAGAAAACATGCATGAACGTATTTGATAGGAGTGAATGGAGACAAATGGTTTTTAATACTTGACGTGCTGTTGGAGTGTGAGCAAAGTAACACTTATGAAGGGATTCAGGTAAACCAGCAGGCCGGACTTGATTCCTGGAGATGGGAAGTACAGTGCCGGCACTCTGAAGGAGGGGTGTTAATGTTGCAGTTTTATAACTGTAGTGTAAGCATGCCTCTGGCAAGACAGTGATGGAGTGAATGATGATGAAAGTTTTTCTTTTTCAGGCCACCCTGCCATGGTGGGAATCGGCCGATGTGTTAATAAAATAAAAAATAATTACAGTGGACCCCCGAGTTTCGTAAAAACTTCACTCCTGAAGTCTGCTCAAGTGCCATTACCGAACGAATTTACTCCCTTAAGGAAAAATTTCACGTAGGTTAGTCTATTTCAGACCCCCAAAAATACACTTCCACAAGAACTTACAAAATTATACTTACATAATTGCACGATTTCCGGGGTATTCGTTAACCGAGGGTCCACTGTAGTACCACTCAAAAGGATTGATATATCCATTCAGTACATTATGAAATAATATACTATACAATGAATTAGTAAATGATCTGGCCAAAGCAATGCACAATTATTATTATTATAATCAAAAGAAGCGCTAAACCACAAGGGTCATACAGCACAGCAGGGCAGGGCAGGATGCAGGGATAATGGGTAGTAAGAGGGAGAGGGATGATTAGTAGGTTATGGAGTGCAGCGGGGCAGTGGATAGTGCAGGGATAGAGGGTAGTAAGAGATTGAGGTACATAGAAGTGACTGAGGGGAGTGCTAGAGGCATAATCTTCAGAGTTTGTGTAGTAAATCAGTTGCTGTCAAAAAGTCAATGAGAGAGTCAGGATTAAAGGAGGGCCCATCAGCAAGAAGGGAAGGTAAATTCTGCGTGCTCATTGATAGAGGGGGCAGTCCAACAGAATGTGGCGAACAGATACTGGAACCTGACAATGCTCACAGAGAGGGACAGGGAGCCTCTCCATGAGATACTCGTAAGACGAGTGTGGCCAATGCGAAAACGGGAGAAAGTAGTCTCCCAACCTCGACATTGGTGACAAGAAGAAGGCCAGAAACCTATACTCGGTTTAATAGAATGAAGTTTGTTATCTAGTAGGTCAGACCAACGCTGTTGCCAATGGGTGCGAAGGTGGGTAGCAATGACAGCACAATAGTCCGTAAATGGAACACCTCTATATAAAACTGGAAGGTCATGTACTGCTGACCGCGCAGCAGTGTCTGAGGAAGAAGACCAAGGGGTTCAATTCCTCAGACCGATAGCCTCTTTACCGTGACAAGGAGCCCCCCTTAGAGAGGAGAAATGCACAATAAAACAAATCCCACCCATCTACTAACCTCTCACTTGCCTCTTCTCAGCTGAATCAGTTGTTCATCCACGGACTCTGGGGAAATGTCTTGCATGTGTATTCTGGTGGTCCTTAATTGTGCTTCTTATTCATCTTAAGCAGGTATAATTATACTACTGATTGCTATCTGTATTTAAGAAAGTAAGGGTTATGCATATCACATAATAGGGCAGCTAAAAGAACTTATTTTTATGGCTACATCTCTACTCTGAATACAGTGGTACCCCGGTTTACGATGGTCCCCAAACTCACCCTTTTATGTAAGTTTATTTTTTTAAATGCTTTTGTAAGTGTAATTTTGGGGGTCTAAAAGGACTAGTCTATTTTACAACATTTCTTAAGGAGATAAATTCGTTTGGTAATGGCACTTGAACAGCATTCTGGAATGAAAAAATATCGTAAACCGGGGTACCACTGTACCACTATTTTTATGTGGGCAGTTTAACCTTTAAACTGTGTCCAACGTACTAGTATGCAATTGACAACTATGTATCCAACATACTGATATACAACTGAGAAATGTGTGTCCAGTGTACCAATACACACAATTTTACTTACCTTCATATCTGCCACTTGCCAATATTTTTGATATCACAACTCTTTGCATCTTCTACCATCCATCAAGTGGAAGAGAATTCTTCCTCCGTAAGCCGTGTGTGTTGTAAGAGGCGACCAAAATGCCAGGAGCAAGGGGCTGGTAATCCATTCTCCTGTATATATTACTAAATTTAAAAGAAGAAACTTTGGGTTTTTTTTTTTTTTGACCACCCCGCCGCAATGGTATACGGCTGGTGCGTTGAAAGAAGAAAGATATATATATATATATACAGTGGACCCTCGGTTTTCATTCACCTCCAAACTCGAACAATTATGTAAATGTATTTTTATAAGAGCTTTTGAAAGTGTATTTTTGGGGTTCTGAAACGACTAATCAAATTTACATTTGTCCTTATGGGAACAAATTCGTTCAGTAATGGCACTCAAACAGCATTCTGGAATGAATTTTCAACGAAAACCAAGGGTCCACTGTACAGTGGTCCCTCGGTTTTTGCCGGAAATTCGTTCCAGAATGCTGCTCAAGTGCCATTACCGAACGAATTTACTTCCTTAAGAAATAATGTCACGTAGGTTAGTCTATTTCAGACCCCCAAAAATACACTTGCAACAGCACTTACGAAAATACACTTACATAAATGTTCGAGTTTGGAGATGCACGAAAACCGAGGGACCACTGTATACTGTAATACTGATGTACACTACGGCCCCTTTCAAGGCAGGCATTACTGCTGACCTGGAGAATGTACAGAGAACCTTCATGGCACACGTAAGTACAATAAAGCACCTAAATTACTTGGAACAGTTGAAGTCCCTTGACTTGTATTCCCTGGAATGCAGGAAAGAAAGAAACATGATCATATACACTTGGAAAATACTAGAGGGATTAGTACCAAATTTGCACATGGAAATCACTCCTTACAAAATCAAAAGACTCGGCAGGAGATGCAACATCCCCCCAATGAAAAGCAGGGGCGCCACGAGTATGCTGAGAGACAACACAATAAGTGTCAGGGGTCCAATATTGTTCAACTGCCTCCCAGCATATATAAGGGGGATTACCAATAGACTCCTGACTGTCTTCAAGAAGGCGCTGAACAGGCACCTAAAGTCAGTACCTGACCAGCCAGGCTGTGGTTCGTTCGTTGATTTGCGTGTGGTCAGCAGTAACAGCCGGGTTGTTCAGGCCCTGATCCACCATGAGGTCTAGTCACAGAACAGGCCATGGGGGTGTTGACCCCCAGAACCCTCTCCAAGTATACTCCAGGTAACAAGTCGGTCGTCTCCCACTGAGGCAGGGTGACCAAAAAAAGAAACAATTTCACCATCATTCACACATAATCAGTCTTTGCAGAGGTGCACAAATATGACAGTTCAGATGTCACTCCAAACAGCCAATATCCCAAACCCCTCCTTTAAAGTGCAGGCATTGTACTTCCCACCTCTAGGACTCGAGTCCGGTTAACCGGTTTCCCTGAATCCCTTCACAAAATATTACCCTGCTCACACTCCAACAGCTCATCAGGTCCCAAAAACCATTCGTCTCCATTCACTCTAACACACTCACACTTGCCTGCTGCATGTCCAAGCCCCTTTCACACAAAACCTTTTTTACCCCCTCCATCCATCCTACCCCTCCGTCTTGAATGTTTTTTACATACAGCACTATTTTTCTTTTTGCAATGCCTGTCATTTTTTTTACAATTTAGGAATAAGAAATTACCAAGTCATTTGTAATACTGCTATTTATGGTCATAACATACAACTGCTTAATTTCCAACCGTTTTTTACCCCCTCCATCCATCCTATCCCTCCGTCTTGAATGTTTTTTACATACAGCACTATTTTTCTTTTTGCAATGCCTGTCATTTTTTTTACAATTTAGGAATAAGAAATTACCAAATCATTTGTAATACTGCTATTTATGGTCATAACATACAACTGCTTAATTTCCAACACACAATACGTACACTAACAGGATAACGATCATCATATTTTCAACCTATTCACAATTTGTACTTCACATACTGTAATATGAAAATATTTATATTTACCATTTATATATACATTGCTGTATATATGCACACAGCTCTCGTGTGCATGTTCATCACAAAAAAATAACACGTAATAATAATATAGCATAACCATAAAGGAAGACTGCATTAAGAAATTTGTTGCCTACTTCAGTGTTTACATAATTAACCACACATCTTTGTTTACATAATTAACCACACATCTTTGTTTACATAACCACACATCTTTGTTTACATAATTAACCACACATCTTTGTAACAGCTACCAAAGATATGTATATAATATACATGAAAGTGCAATTTCCTATTTAATATTTCCTTTATGGTTATCCATTATTATTGTATACATACAGCATATGTGTGTCTTTTTTCACTTTCTATATACTATACTATTTTAGCCTCTTCAAACATGCTTTAATAATATTGATTGCATTCACAATTCTCCCCTCTTTTCTTCCTTTAATGATAAAATTCTAGTACAGTGTATATTTTTTCTAAGGATTTATTTCACCTAAATCCTTCAAAGTATCACTAACACTTTTGCAGTAGCTTCTACCAATGTGAAATATGCAAACACTAAGTGTCCACACCAGTAACTTCATTCATTAACAGAAAGAGGTTCTGAAATTTTCAGAAAACATTTTCATACTGCTAGAATATGCATACAAAACAAAATAATTTTCATTACATAAAGAATGTTTCACATCTAACTTGAAAATAATATAATACTAGTAGCATTTATTTTATAGCCAACAGAGATAAAATCACAATGAATTACTCAAAGTTAATAATGTACTCTATTACAAGAAACAATTGCCAAATTCAATTTGAAGTTCTTATCTTAAAGATAAAAGCATCATATATCTATACATAGTTTTACAATACAATCATTCATTCATACCCAAATCTAAAACACCTTGCATAAAATCAGAAAAATAATTTGAAAAGCTGCATCTGTTTATATTTTAAGTTACACATTAACAGTTACTATCGGTAAAGAATTAACTGATCATACACATAATTTATCACAGTAATTTTAACTTTGTAAACTACTAATATAATTCTATACAGTAGTACAATTTCAATAAAGCACCAATTGTGAGAAAAAAAAATCCATTTTAGTATATAATCTTACTTAAAGTGTGGGAACAGATGTCTTAAAACCCACACACTAAACATTTTACACATTACAGTACTTCCAATGGTTATTTAATCAAAGTTCAAGAAATATAATGTGCTAACATATTAAAAGTACTACATATGTAAGTAGCATATCTTCATGATCAACAACTGCAAACTGCTGAACAATTTGAAAAGTGGAATGAAGAAAATATCAACATTTTTGAAAAAAAATTGAATACTCTCATTGTTACTTGCTTCTACTGCAGTCCACAACATGTCTGTCACAACTTTAGTATTTCCTTTATCATTTGAGGCACCATCATGGCCAAAATCCTGGTTAGTAAACAAATTGATTTCTTAATGTTTCATCTGTTTGTGGGATTGTGTAGATATTGTCTTCTGCTTCTGTAAATTAGACTCAGAATTCCATAACAAAATATGGTAACTTGAGATTCATAGCTCTGATCTCCTACAGACCTGCATTTTTTCCTCCATTGTTTGAATTTGGTGTTTATTCTTTTCTCCTACACAATGCTGCAGTTGTGTGTGTTTTGCCACTAATGTCATACAAAAAGCATTCAAAATTAAGTGATGAATGTTGCCACTGGAGCAAAGGAAAAGAACATTAAAGTCATTCCCTAATTCACGGTGGCTTTAATTCATGGAATATGATTATTCAACATTATACCCATAAATAAAATTGATTATTTGTGGGTATTCTCACAAAACCAAATTTTTAGGCTTACTGTATGATGCATAAACTGAAAACTAACTATATTCAAATTGTGTATATTGTGTTTGTTCTTGCTTTCAATATTAACCATATTAGAACACAATTTAAGGAATATGGTCTCAAGCACAAAATTAAACCAAATATGAAAAAAATTATTATGCAGACAATTTTCTATTATTCAAATTGTGGGACCTCCTGAAATGAAACCCTATGTGAATTTGTGGAACCTGCTATATTATTCAGAAAGTAGAAATCTACAGTGGACTCAGTGTTGATATTTCAACAATATCAACATAAGGGATTCAGGGAAAAAGAGTTAATTGATTTAGTTGGACTTGAGTCCTGGAAATGGGAAGTACAATGCCTGCACTTTAAAGGAGGGGTCTGGGATAGTGACAGCTGGGAGGGACTTATTCTCAGCTGTCGTATCTGAGCGCCTCTGCTAAGACAGTGATTATGTATGAGTGTGGTGAAAGTGTTGAATGATGATGAAAGTATTTTCTTTTTGGGGATTTTCTTTCTTTCTGGGTCACCCTGCCTCGGTGGGAGACGGCAGACTTATTGAAAAAAAAAAAAAAAGTGTTAGAAACAGCTGAAGTTTCTAAGCTGACTTACCAAGAATAAATAAACTCACAGCATTTGATTGACAGACATTGATGAGTTAGAGTACATGTGATTTACACAAAAGTCCATTAAGGGTGTACCTATTACTCACCCAATCTTCATAGTAAAGGCCAGTTTCATGAAGAGATCAAAATTAGTGAGTCATGAATTTTCTGCTATATAACTGCACTACAGTAATAGGTTTATGTTATGCCATCTGTTACCAGAACAAAATACACAAAAATAGAACAACTTTTACTGTACAGTATTTCATTATAATTCAAAATGTACTGAATAACTTCTCTCCCTTTTCTCTGTTAATTATTAATGTAATTAAAATAATTGAGTACTGGATGGTACATCTACAGACAATACATACATTTAAACTTCAAAATGTACAGTGGACCCTCGGTTTTCATTGAAAATTCTTTCCAGAATGCTGTTTGAGTGCCATTACCATTACCAAACGAATTTGTTCCCATAAGGACAAATGTAAATTAGATTAGTCATTTCAGACCCCCAAAAATACAGTGGTACCTCTACTTACGAGCAAAATTCGTTCCAGTCGGTTATTCAAGTGCCGATACCGAAGGAATTTTTTCCCATAAGAAATAATGAAAATTAGGTTAATCCATTTCAGACCCCCAAAAATACACTTTCAAAAGCACCTACAAAAATACACTTACATAATTGTTCGAGTTGGGAGCTACTCGTAACTAGAGGTACCACTGTACACTTACAAAAGCACTTACGAAAATATACTTACATAATTGTTCGAGTTTGGAGGTGAACGAAAACCGAGGGTCCACTGTATTTGATTGCTTTGGGGAGGAGCAAATGTCTATTTAGCAAAGATTTCCATTAAAACAATATCAAATGTATTTGTGTATGGGAAATAAACCTATAATGTTACTTTTACTATTTCTAGTTATGACATCTTTTGCCACTTTTGTATTTCATACTGTAACAATGTGATTTTTTTTATATGGGAAACATTTTTTTGTTGATTGAACCATAAATAAGCGTGTATCAATCACAACCTTCGATCATTGCTGCCACAAAATGTTTTACCATCACGTCATCATAAGAAATGTAGTAAGATGCCACATCTCACCACTTGAAATATAATTATAGTCTATCATTGACAACTATGGGACCTGGACCCTATTGATTTAAGAAAAAATTAAGAGTAAAACCTCCCAAAAAACACAAGATATTATTAAATTAATGGAAAACAGTAAATCCATGCAAGTCATTCAGCTGTATGCTGGAAGGACAAATGAGATGGTTAAGGGGAAAAAGTGAAGTGTTGAGGGAAGGACTATGGCAAAAGACAAGTCAGAGTCAGTGTAACAAATCATATATTAAAAACAAGCACTAAACCTCTATGGGTCATACAGCCTAGAAATGGAATACACATATATTAATAAGTGGGACTGCCAGAGAGGAGGGTAGACAGAACACCAGTAAGCATGTCAGGGGCATTGATGAAGGTTCCTTAAATGAAGCTAACACACACTGATGAATGGAACAATCAATCAATAGACACTAGAGATATCAGATGGCTTAACAATTTTCACTGAAGCTGGAAGCCTCTACGAAATGGCTATGCACGAATCTAGAGTGAACAAAATGAGGCAAACCAGGTAACATTTCCTAAAACCAACGACATTGAAGGAAAGCGACTAGAACCCCTACTGTGGTCTGATAAAAGAAACTGCTTGTTTGTCACTAATACAGATCAATGACCCAGAGTGCTGTCAGGAGCTGAGATACCCATTGCCACTTTGCAAGGATTGTAAGGTTGCCCTTGCTGACTGTCCACTCTCCTCTCAGTCACAGCTTTAATGCACCATCGATATGATTTCTTAACTAACACTGTTTTATAATATATGTATACATACAACACCTGGGGAATGGGAAATAATCCTGGTTAATCAAAGGAAGGTGTTTGTATCTCCAATTCCTTTGACCAAGAGCCCTTCAGCATCACAGCACCCCCATCAGAGAATTACATTATTACAACTGTAAGCTCTTTCCCACTCCATGCTTACCCCCAAGGCTCTTCCCTTGACACCTTCTCCTCTCCCTCCATCATCTAATTCAATTCATCTCTGCCATGAAGCACTGAATAACCATCAATGGTTTAGCACCTACCATAAAAATAATAAGATATATACTCAAGAGCTGCATTAGAACCAGTAAATGGTTGGAAAATAATAATTGCCTGCAGGAGATTGAAAGGAGCAGACAAAGAAATCAGCAAGTACAGTGCCTTGAACCTCAGAATAGCCGGGGACCAAGTGAAAAATAAGTTTCAAATCTGCTAAAGATGCAGCACATCTAGCATTGAATGAATAGCAATGTGGACAAAAGTACTGAGAATAGAATGCAGCTCTGCTGTGAAACTACTAACCAACTGCTGCAGTCAGCCTTGGATCATGCAAAAAGTAAAAACAGCTACATACCCTACTCCTTCAGAGGGCTTGGAACCATCTTTGTATACATTAGTAGCATCAAAGTAATCAGAATCAAGGAGTGGAGAGCAAGAGCCCAAAGAAGAGAAATGAGACTTCTTGAATGGGAGAAGGGAGAGGCACATTTGAACCATAGGAACTTCAAAGATGGAACAGAAGTAAGAAACATAGAATACACAGCAATAGGTCAAGGAACCCAAATCACTAGAGGCATAAACTGAAGAGATACAAATGAACTATTAATAATTTAAACTGTTAGCTATATTAATGTTTGTAATAACTACAGGCTTACAAAGGCCACTGAAATGAACAAGAAAATGAAAACAATGGACACCTTGGTTATTGCACATGAAGCAGAAGTTAGACTCTGCATACAGACTTTTGACTCAAAATTAAATGGCCCCAAAGATATAGATGCAATCCATGATTATAAATTATATCTAAACCTGTATGGGTCATACAACAGTAGGTGCAAGAGCAGAGGAATATATCAAGTATACCAATAGTCTAGTTTAAATAAGACCAAGGCTGAATGAAAATGGGGAAAAGTCCATCTGCCTCCCACAAACATTCAGGTTTAAGAAAGGCAACATCGAGGTTTCCATAACACATGGCACTCAAAGAAACCAAATAATTAAATGGTTTAGCAGTCCACAGTAAGACAGCCATACAGGAATGGTGAGAAGCAGTGCCAAAATAAAGGGAGGAGCAGTGAGCCACCCAAAAAAAAGCAGGTTACTGGGCACAAAAATACGATTCTGTAAGGGATGATACTACATATACACACAAGTAATTTTACAATTAAGTTCTAGTGGCAGGAACCCTCAAAAGCTTCTTTTCCTGGGGACCCAACAACTGCCAATCTGTCACTAGCAAGGAAGGATTGATAAATTATAGAGGGAAAGTAACTTATAACCATGTGAAGAGGCCCAACCAGAAGTACTGTACAGTTTATAGCATGTTGCAGCCAGGTTGATGCCAGATGAATGTTTGTGCCAGCACAAGCAAATGACAAAATCATCCACATACGAGAAAGATCAAGTCCAAGAAGGAAAGCCAGAGGAGAGTCCATTGATGGCAATTAAGAACAACATAGTACTGAGTACAAACACACACAACACACCATCTTTGACAAAGTTGGGGAAAAGTTACTATTGATCTGAAAACAAATGCATCTGTTCCACTATTTATAATTGTACACAACACAGAACAAGAGAATCTATGATCATGTGCGTGTGCATGTGTGTACTGTGATAACTTTATTCTTAACACTATATGCTTAACTTTACCACTTGCTTTATAAGCTACTTGGTGAAACCAAATTAGGTTTTTCATTCTATAGAGCTATCCATTATGAAGATATATTTCTGCAACAATCATGCTACTGTTGCACTAAATCAAGCCTTTACTATATGTACTGCCATTGTTTCTTCCTTCAACTTGATATCTGATTAATTTATATATTACACTGAACTTCCTGCAGTTTATGAACACATTTTGTTCATACAACTTGGAATACTAACACTCACTTTAAAAATCTTTTACACAAATGGACGGACAATATCACAAGGATTTTGCAAGTGTTGGATCTGATCCAATAAGTACACTGACAGAAGACTAATGACACAGCACCTAACACCTACTCTGGAAAATAATATATTTGCTCACATGTAGCTATAAAATATTATTGCTTACTCTGGGAAGCTACACTTGTCCTAGTTGCCCTGCACTCTCGTTACTGATGGAATCATAAGTTTTGAACATTGAAAAAGTTACGTATATTAACGCTGTAATGTAAATATTCTATTAGCATAATTTATATCTTCTATATTTACACTTAAGTACATATCTGCATAATAATACATACACAATGTATGCATATAAAGTGCTATTTAGTCACAACGAAGAGCTGCCACTACAGTAATCCTCCTCAGTGAACAAACTTCAGACTGCAATGCCATATATTTGTTCTACAAAAGCTTGACAACTAATCTCCAACCATTTTATTGTACAATTTTTCAGATAATATATTCTCAATCAATAAACTAGTCAAAATATGAAGGCACAGTCGTCCCCCACTTAGCAATCATGATGTCTTCCAAAGAAATAAATTATAAGGAAATTTTACACAATATTAACCCAATTTTTCCCCAGACACCCATGTTATAACTGGGGATGCAGGCCAGGGAAAAAAAGTCTTCACAATACTTTTCTTATCAAATTCAATTTTTTATATATAATGTATGTATTGGACACCAAATGTCTTTAAAAATGGAATGAACAGTATTATTTTTTGTACTCATAGTTATGTGCAAAACCCCTAATACGTAATTATTATAACTAAAATTGTCAATAAAACTCTGTACGTATTATCTCTTCATATTAACATTGTTGTTTTAATATACAGAGTTTTGTCGATTAAAATAATACTTACATTTAATAATCTCATTTTCAGACAACTTAAGTAAATTAAACTAACTTAGCAGTTAAATAATCTAAAATCAATTATGGAAAATCAAGAAGTTTGAGGTTCTAGATTTAGTCTTCTCAAAATGCTCAAAGTAACCAGGGAAGTGAAGGGGCTTTTCAAAATACATCAAAATTCATCAAATAAAACAATTTGTGTTTTTGTAAGGGTCATACAGTACTTTGTGAATTGCAGGTAATCAGGTTCAATCCAATTCACTGGACTAAAAGCCCTTCAGCATCAAGGCACACACAGGAAGGAAGGAATGTATTATGTACATTACATAGTATACATAATACCATAAAAGTAACAAGATGTAAGTTAGATTCTCTCTCTCTTATTTTGACTATTTTTTTTTTTTTTTTGTATTTGACAGTCTGGTTCAAATGCATAATGGGTTTTTTAGGGGTAAAGGTAAAGAAATGTGAAATAAAATTCTGGCAACGTGCTAACTACATAACACAGTAATTATAATTAAATTTTGAAAAATAATTTTTCAGGAGGCCTGGTCACAGACCGGGCCGTGGGGGCGTTGACCCCTGGAATTCTCTCCAGGTAGACTCCAGGTAGTGTATATGAGTGGTGTTTGTGTAATATGCTTATTTTTAATAATAAAAACGACCAAGAAATTAATTTTATCTATAGATTTGTAATGAGGATTATTTTTTATTATATAGTATTTATACAGTATCAAATGCACTAATTTATTATTTATGATATTTTGGTGTGTGCTCAAGTTGATCAAAATCAGTCAAGAAATGAGAAATTTTGTTTGTGTTTTAGTTAGTAATGATAGCTGCTCTAAGGTGGTTATTAAGCAGAGAACAGCTGGACTCTAAACAAACTTGTTCCCTAATGTATCCTTAGTCAGAGAACAAAGTTATACAGCATTGCTAAGTGGGAGATTACTATACATCTCTTTACTAAATAATGTATTTGTAGATTTTTTGGCCAGTTTCATTTGGGTGAACTCATCTAACATTAAACAAAGATGCTGACAGCCATTTTCTGCCTCAGGCATAGTCAATATACATTTACCAAATGCATTATTGCCACACAATGTACTTTCTTAACAATACTATCAAACGTAACCACCAGTTTTACCAAGCTCATCCTTATAGAAACATTCAAGAAATCATGCTCCACAAAATTCAGGAGGTAATTTCTTTGATATGAAAGATTAGAATGTCTATGACCCTTGTATAATACTAGGTCCAAACCTTTACAAAGATCAACAAAACTACATCAAATTCAGCTGCAAGCTCCAATGTTTTCCATGAGCCATAAACCCATCTCCAAGCACCAATCTTTTCCCATGATCCATAAAACCAGCTGCAAGCACCAATCTTTTCCTATGATCCATAAACCCAGCTGCGAGCACCAATCTTTTCCCATGATCCATAAATCCAGCTTCTAGCTCCAATTGTTCTGTGACAAAAGGAATCCAGCAGTGAGCTCCAATCTTTTCACTGAGTCAGAAATCAGAAAAGTACCTGTGTGCCTTGACTGGTTTCAACAATAATGTTATAATATTTTCCTCTATCATTTCCCTATGCCAAAAGTATTTTGAAACTAGATTTGATCAAATGTAGTAATCACTTGAAAATGATGGGTTATTTATGAATTTAAGCGTAATATATGATGTTTATAATGAATTTAGGTGACAAGAACGGGAAACTGCATACTACTAAGGTTTCATACTAAAGTCTCCATAAAGTCATCAACATTAGTAATACATATGTATGGTATTTGTATGAAATACATCCTAACAACCACAAGCACTAATCTCCTACTGAAATACAATTCAGTCACGTCAATTCACATATGAAACTGCCAAAATCAATTTTAAATCTGTAACCAACAAATACTACCCCACATTTTATTTTTTTTTTTTTTTTATTAACACATCGGCCGATTCCCACCAAGGCAGGGTGGCCCGAAAAAGAAAAACTTTCATCATCATTCACTCCATCACTGTCTTGCCAGAAGGGTGCTTTACACTACAGTTATAAAACTGCAACATTAACACCCCTCCTTCAGAGTGCCGGCACTGTACTTCCCATCTCCAGAACTCAAGTCCGGCCTGCCGGTTTCCCTGAATCCCTTCATAAATGTTACTTTGCTCACACTCCAACAGCACGTCAAGTATTAAAACCATATGCCTCCATTCACTCCTATCAAATACGCTCACACATGCTTGCTGGAAGTCCAAGCCCCGCACACAAAACTTCCTTTACCCCTCCTCCAACCTTTCCTAGGCCGACCCCTACCCCGCCTTCCCTCCACTACAGATTTATACACTTCGAAGTCACTCTGTCTCGTTCCATTCTCTCTACATGTCCAAACCACCTCAACAACCCTCCTCAGCTCTCTGGACAATCGTTTTGGTAATCCCGCACCTCCTCCTAATTTCCAAACTCCGAATTCTCTGCATTATATTCACACCACACATTGACCTCAGACATGACATCTCCACTGCCTCCAGCCTTCTCCTCGTTGCAACATTCATCACCCATGCTTCACACCCATATAAGAGCGTTGGTATAACTATACTCTCATACATTCCCTCTTTACTTCCATAGACCAGGTTCTTTGTCTCCACAGACTCCGAAGTGCTCCACTCACCCTTTTCCCTCATCAATTCTATGATTCACCTCATCCTTCATAGACCCATCCGCCGACATGTCCACTCCCAAATATCTGAATACATTCACCTCCTCCATACTCTCTCCCTCCAATCTGATATCCAATCTTTCGTCACCTATTCTTTTTGTTATCCTCATCACCTTACTCTTTCCTATATTCACTTTCAATTTTCTTCTTTTACACACCCTACCAAATTCATCCACCAACCTCTG
Source organism: Cherax destructor (assembly GCA_009830355.1). NCBI lineage: Eukaryota > Metazoa > Arthropoda > Malacostraca > Decapoda > Parastacidae > Cherax > Cherax destructor. The sequence goes on from WNWK01000825.1 coordinate 371,730, forward strand.
CAGCTTCTCTTCAGAATCTCCCAAAAGCACAGTGTCATCAGCAAAAAGCAACTGTGACAACTCCCACTTTGTATTTGCTTCTTTATCTTTTAGCCCAACACCTCTTGCCAAGACCCTCGCATTCACTTCTCTTACAACCCCATCTATAAATATATTGAACAACCACGGTGACATCACACATCCTTGTCTAAGGCCCACTTTTACTGGGAAATAGTCCCCTTCCCTCCTACACACTCTAACCTGAGCCTCACTATCCTCATAAAAACTCTTCACTGCTTTCAGTAACCTTCCTCCTATTCCATACACCTGCAACATCTGCCACATTGCCCCCTATCTACCCTATCATACGCCTTTTCCAAATCCATAAATGCCACAAAACATCTTTACCCTTATCCAAATACTGTTCACCTATATGTTTCACTGTAAACACTTGGTCTACACACCCCTACCTTTCCTAAAGCCCCTTGTTCATCTGCTATCCTGCTTTCTGTTTTACTCTTAATTCTTTCAATAATAACTCTACCATACACTTTACCAGGTACACTCAACAGACTTATTCCCTATAATTTTTGCACTCTCTTTTGTCCCCTTTGCCTTTATACAAAGGAACAATACACGCTCTCTGCCAATCCCTAGGTACCTTACCCTCTTCCATACATTTATTAAATAATAGCACCAACCACTCCAAAATTATATCCCCACCTGCTTTTAACATTTCTATCTTTATCCCATCAATCCCAGCTGCCTTACCCCTTTCATTCTACCCACTGCCTCACGAACTTCCCTACACCCACAACTGGCTCTTCCACACTCCTACAAGATGTTATTCCTCCTTGCCCTACACACGAAATCACAGCTTCCCTGTCTTCATCAACATTTAACAAATCCTCAAAATATTCTCTCCATCTTCCCGATACTTAACTCTCCATTTAATAACTCTCCTCTCCTATTTTTAACTGTCAAATCCATTTGTTCTCTAGGCTTCCTCAACTTATTAATCTCATTCCAAAACTTTTTCTTATTTTCAACAAAATTTGCTGATAACATCTCACCCACTCTCTCATCTGTTCTCTTTTACATTGCTTCACCACTCTTTTAACCTCTCTTTTCTCTCCATATACTCTTCCCTCCTTGCATCACTTCTACTTTGTAAAAACCTCTCATATGCTAACTTTTCTCCCTTACTACTTCTTTACATCATCATTCCACCAATCGCTCCTCTTCCCTCCTGCACCCACTCGCCTGTAACCACAAACTTCTGCTGAACACTCTAACACTACATTTTTAAATCTACCCCATACATTTTCGACCCCATTGCCTACACTCACTAGCCCATCTATCCTCCAATAGTTGTTTATATCTTACCCTAACTGCCTCCTCTTTTAGTTTATAAACCTTCACCTCTCTTTACTTACTGATTCTATTTTCCTTGTATCCCATCTACCTTTTACTCCCACTGTAGCTATAACTAAAAAGTGATCTGATATATCTGTAGCCCTCTATAAACATGCACATCCTGAAGTCTACTCAACAGTCTTTTATCTACCAATACATAGTCCAACAAACTACTGTCATTACGCCCTACATCATATCTTGTATACTTATTTATCCTCTTTTTCTTAAAATATGTATTACCTATAACTAAACCCCTTTCTATACAAAGTTCAATCAAAGGGCTCCCATTATCATTTACACCTGGCACCCCAAACTTACCTACTACACCTCTCTGCATGTTTCTCCCACTTTAGCATTTAGGTCCCCTACCACAATTACTCTCTCATTTGGTTCAAAAGTTCCTATACATTCGCTTAACATCTCCCAAAATCTCCTCTCTCCTCTACACTCCTCTCTTCTCCAGGTGCATACACGCTTATTATGACCCACTTTTCGCATCCGACCCTTATTTTAATCCACATAATCCTTGAATTTACACATTTATATTCCCTCTTTTCCTTCCATAACTGATCCTTCAACATTATTGCTACCCTTCCTTAGCTCTAACTCTCTCAGATACTCCTGACTTAATCCCATTTATTTCTCCCCACTGAAACTCGCCTACCCCCTTCAGCTTTGTTTCGCTTAGGGCCAGGACATCCAACTTCTTTTCATTCATAACATCGGCAATCATCTCTTTCTTATCATCCGCACTACATCCACGCACATTCAGACAACCCAATTTTATAAAGTTTTTCTTCTTCTCGTTTTTAGTAGATTTGTACAGGAGAAGGGGTTACTAGCCCATTGCTCCCGGCATCTTAGTCGCCTCATACGACACGCATGGCTCACGGAGGAAAGATTCTTTCCACTTCCCATGGACAATAGAGAAAATAAAAAGAACAAGAGCTATTAAGAAAAAGAAGAAAAACCTAGATGTGTGTATGTATATATATGCATGTGTATGCCAGTGTAGTGTGACCTAAAGTGTAAGTAGAAGTAGCTAGATATACCTGTTATCCAGCTGTTTATGAGACAGAAAAAGACACCAGCAATCCTACCATCATGTAAAACAGTTTCAGGTTTCTGTTTCACAGTCACCTGGCAGGACGGTAGTACCTCCCTGGGTGGTTGCTGTCTACCAACCTACTACCTAACCACATATTCTACATATTTAAATTACATTTTCCACAGATGTATTTACCTTCCAACCAACATCATTTTAATGTTTTGGTCATTCAGAAAATACTGAATGATATCAAGAGAGCACAAAGAACAATGTTGCAACTGGTGAGCCACCTGCACTGCTACCCATTAAGTGATGACTGGATAGCACTTCTCTGTTGAGACTGTCTACGCCTCAAGCTCTCCCGTAATGAAGATGGGATGCCAGACAGAAACTCCCTATAGAAAGGATGATGATTTAGTACATTAAATTATATCCAATAATAAGTTTCTAAAACTAGTACAAGAGAGTGAGTGTGTAAGTGTTAGAGTATAAGAGGGACAGAATATAAGATAGCAAGAGTGTAAAGTATGACTTACTCACCTGTTTCACCTATTTGTGGTTGCAGGAGCCAAGTCTCAGCTCCTGGCCACTTGCCAAATTCCTCCCTCCTAGAATTATGGGCTCTATTGTGCCCACCCTTAAAATTATGCATGGAGCCTGGTGCCTTTACGGCAAGATCATTCCACTTCCCAACTGCCCTGAGACTGAAAAATACTTTCTGATATCCCTGTGGTTCATCTGTGCTTTTAACATCCAGCTGTGACCCCAAGTACTTATTTCCTGCACTCAAAGAAAAAATGTGTGTTTGGTAAAGAAGAAATGAATAGACTTGCAGACTACTGGGAATGTGGTGGCAATGTTAGTGAAAAAGATAAGGAATACATGTATAAGTTACATAAGATGCCTTATGCCCATACACTAAACCATTGTACTCACCTATATGTAGTTGCAGGGGTTGAGTCACAGCTCCTGGACCTGCCCCGTTGCTGGCCACTACTAGGCCCACTCTCTCCTGGCTTCAAGAGCCTTGTCATACCTCTTCTTAAAGATATGTATGGATCCTGCCTTTACAACTTTACTCTCCAGATTGTTCCACTTCCTGACTAACTCTAAGGCTGAAGATATACTTCCCAACATCCCAATGACTCAAATGAGTTTTCAACTTCCAGTTGAAACATTCTGTCTCTGTTCACCTTGTAAATTCCTCTCAGAATTTTGAAGGTCGTTATCATATCCCCCTAGTCCTCCAGTGTCATCAGATTGAGTTCCCATAACTTCTCCTCAGAGGACATACCATTAGCTCTGAGACTAGTCTTGTTACAAACCTCT
>WNWK01000826.1:0-110289 GCA_009830355.1 Cherax destructor
ATGTTCTTATGTTCTAATGATGAAAGTTTTCTTTGTCAGGCCACCCTGCCTTGGTGGAAACGTCCGATGTGTTAATAAAAAAAAGTTTTCTAAGGTTCTTTTGGCACAAAAAGATTAATTTTTGCATTATCATAGATGAAAAATATATCTTTATAAAAATTTTTTTTAGAAAGTACATAATTTTAAATGAGTTTTTGTTAATTGGCCAGTTTTACCTATTGGGCACGATATATATATATATATATATATATATATATATATATATATATATATATATATATAGAAGAGAGAGAGAGAGAGGTAGAGTGACCCGACAAAAAATTTAACCCAACGTTACCTAACCTAACTGAAACTAACCGAGAATGACAAGTTTTTAAATCTATGAAAGATTTTGAGCGCTGAGAAATACACGAAGAGCGAAACGTCAATAAATTCAGTCTCAAACTGAAGAAAATCTGTGTGGTGAAGATTAAGAAACATGTGCAACAGTTGGGTATCTTTACTGATGAAACGTTTCGCCTACACAGTAGACTTCTTCAGTCAAATACAGAAATAAAAATGTAATCAGTCCATCAACCTTGGAGAAAAAATATTTGAGGTGGTCAGTCCCTCAGCCTGGAGAAGAGTTCAGCTCCATATACTATTTTCAACGACATGGATGATGACGTTTCTCCAGTTCTCACTGTGTCGGCATTTCGCCCTTGTCGCCAGTGACAGCTTGAATGAAATGTCTGTACACATTAAACATTTGCAAAGGAGTTGTTCAACATCCGTGCATGTGTTAGTTTGTTGAGTACACAGTGACTCGGGTGTTGGAATTTGTTGGGTAAACTCGTTGCTGAATGTTGCAAGTCTGGTTTGCGTTGCTTGATATTGTAACTCTGATTTGCATTGATTGGTATTGCAGCTCTGATTTACGTTGCTTGGTGTTGCAAATTTGATTTACGAAGTTGAGTGTTGCAAGTCTGATTTTACGTTGCTTGGTGTTGCAACTCTGATTTGTGTCCCATGGTGTTGCAACTCTGATTTGCGTCCCTTGGTGTTGCAAACTCTGATTTACGTTGCTGAATGTTGCAGCTCTGATTTACATTGCTGAATGTATTGTGGCGTCTTCAGTCCAATACAGAGAAGAGCGGTGGAAGAGGAGGAGGTAATCAGTTCCCTGAGAGACTGATTACCTCAAACTCCTGATTTTCACCATTCTTCTTTGTATCAGACTGATGAAGTCACTGTATTTCGAAACGTTTCCTCAATAAAGATACCCAAGTGTTGCATATGTGTGGAAATAAATGGTATAAAATACCGACACAATGGAAAAATAAACACATAAGCAGTATAATGTGATCCTTTATTGACAACGTTTCGCCCACGCAGTGGGCTTTATCGAGTCACAGACAGATCTACCTGGAAAATGAGTAACATGAATATATATAGGGTATAGTCAGGTGGAGAAAGCTGCATGTGACAATCAACTACATGAATAAACTACGGCTTATTCAGTGCCCTGGTGATGGACCAGGTGCCTCGGCTTATTCAGTGCCCTGGTGATGGACCAGGTGCTTCGGCTTATTCAGTGCCCGGGTGATGGACCAGGTGCTTCAGCTCTTGTGGTGCTCTTGTGATGGACCAGGTTCTTCAGCTCTTCCAGTACCCTGTTTTATAATGCTCTGATTATCGAAGCATATTCCATGGATGGAGTAGGTGGGTTGGGTAGGAGTTTTTGTTTGTGGGATTGGTTTTGGGTTTTAGGGGGACCTGCCTTGCGTGGACCAGTTGGCTTGCTGCAGTGTTCCTCCTTATTTCTGTTTTCTTGTGAGTGAGAAGGGTTCGATTTGAACGGGATTTGCACAATTATTGGGGGGTTGTCGGGGTTTGTTCCTTGGATGGGGATAGGTTGGACAAATATTTTTGTTGGTGGGTTGGTTTTGACATAGACCTGCCAAGTATGGGCCAGTAGGCCTGTTGCAGTGTTCCTCTTTTCTTATGTTCTTATGAGTGGGAGGGGCTGGGTTTGATTGGTGTCGTGAGTACGGGAATAAATTCTTAGGTAGTGGTGGTTTTGATAAGGACCTGCCTTGTATGGGCCAGTAGGCCTGTTGCAGTGTTCTTCTTTTCATAAGAACATAAGAAAGGAGGAACACTGCAGCAGGCCTGTTGGCCCATACTAGGCAGGTCCTTCACAATCCGTCCCACTAACAGAATATTTGCTCAACCCAATCTTCAATGCTACCCAAGAAATAAGCTTTGACAATTCTACCCACTCATGCGCGAGTCCCACTCAAATCCAACCCTCTCACTCATGAATTTATCCAACCTAAATTTGAAACTACCCAAGGTCCTAGCTTCAATAACCCTACTAGTCAGACTGTTCACTCATCAACTACCTATTTCCAAACCAATACTTTCCTATATCCTTTCTAAATCTAAACTTATCTAACTTGAATCCATTATTGCGGGTTCTCTCTTGGAGAGATATCCTCAAGACCTTATTTATATCCCCTTTGTTAATACCATTTTACACTTGTATACCTCGATCATGTCTCCCTCATTCTACGTCTTACAAGTGAATGTAATTTTAGGGTCTTCAATCTTTCTTCGTAAGGAAGATTTCTAATGCTATGTATTAATTTAGGGCATTCTACGCTGAATGTTTTCTAACGAATTTATGTCCATTCTGTAATATGGAGACCAGAACTGAGCTGCGTAATCTAGGTGAGGCCTTACTAATGATGTATAAAGCTGTAATATAACCTCTGGACTTCTGTTGCTAACACTTCTTATGTTCTTATGTTCTTATCGCCAGAGAAGACAACACGCAATACCGAAGAATCCTGGAATCATCACTTATCTGCATATCCAACAACTTCAACCAGAACAACGGCTTCTACAACATAGCTGAACCTATTGCCAAGAAACTTCTTCAACGCTATCCCACCTAGAACTCAAGAATGGAACACTGCAGGTCCTTTAAGTTACACAATGTTTTTAACTATCACATGCAGCTTTCTCCACCTGACCCAGCATTCTCCACCTGACTATACCCTATATATATATTCATGTTACTCATTTTCCAGGTAGATCTGTCTGTGACTCGATAAAGCCCAATGCGTGGGCGAAACGTTGTCAATAAAGGATCACATTATACTGCTTATGTGTTTATTTTTCCGTTGCATATGAAAAATAATTCGGTTCTCTAAACCATTTATCTTCCTGCAGTTGGATGAGTTGAAGCAGCAGGAGGCGGTGTCATCCGTGGACAAATCCACTGGTCATGCCTATAGGTTAGGCAAAAGCTGAAGAATTCCCTATATGAAGACTCACTATCAAGCAGGCTGTGCTAGTAGGGTTACTGAAGCTAAAACCTTGGGTAGCTTCAAATTTAGATTAGATAAATACATGAGTGAGAGGGGTTGGATTTGAGTGGGACTTACACATGACTTAATAGTGTTATCAAAGCTTATTGCTTGGGTAGCATTAAAAATGGGTTGGGCAAATATTTGTATTAGTGGGTTTGGGTTTGAGAAGAACCTGCCTAGTATGGACCTACTAGCCCATACTACGCAGGTCCAAGTTACAACGGTACATAAAGGTCTCACGAAATCGTAATGACATGATTGCAAACAAACCATACCACGGGTGGGGTTCGAACCCGCGGTCTGGTGTTTTGAGACTCTCTGACCGCGGGTTCGAACCCCACCCGTGGTATGGTACATAAATGTCTTTTTCCACATACAACGGTGTCTTGGGATACATAGATACAACGGTATCTTGGTACAGAAAACAACCTAGACAACTTTTCAAGTGAGAAGGGATGGATCTAAGAGGGACCTGCCCTCTCAGTGACAACATTCTTTCTTCTACTAGAGGACTGCACCTCACCTTTGACAGTATATTTCTCCACACTGTTGGTAAGTAAAATACATGGGCAACAGTTAGGCATTGTGGAAAATTTGTCTTAATTTTCCGAAAATTATAATATATAAATTTCAATAATGTAAATAAGTGTAAATTGTGTTGCTGTTGGTTTAAAATTAATTTACGAGTGAAGAAAGAACCAGCAGACGGGGTGGGCGGAAGCGGGGAGAGACGCCATAATGGAAATTTAGTGAAGACAGGGGATTATAACCTTGGATTTAAATTGATTGTCATCGGGGCTAAATTGGAGTGGAGCGGCCTCAGACGACCAGAAAATAATGCGGTGACACCCTACACTGCAGTATGAGAAACAAATTCATGTGAAACCACTAGAATAAGGTGGAAAAATGGAGAACATTGAAGGACATCAGTGGCTCCCTACAACACGCCTGAGATAAGTAACGCTAAGCTATTTTGCACAGTATTGCTAGCTGACTAGGTAGCGTTAGGGTGTGTTCCACCTGTGGGCCAAATTGGTGTTAATATTAAGGTTATAGTTCACATATAAGATGATTATAATGTAATATATGTACTATAGACCCTACCATGCACGTGTTTCAGTCCACAACAAATAAATTTTTCTAGAATTCCTGGTTATGTTTAATCTTAATAAATAATTCTACATCTTGCTTAGTGTGAGTGTGGTTTGATGCATACTGGGCGACGAAGGAGTCTCATTCCTGTGACCTAATGTGACTTAAGTCCCACTTGCCTCAGAGGTGCAATAGAAATGGGTGAGTAATAATTGCCTTGGTTGCATCTTCCTCAAATTACAAGTATGTAAAGGAATTTCATACACAATTTCTCACATATACTTAAGCCTTTGGTCCTTCGAACCGGATGCTTCAAAGGCTTAGGTATTTCTTTCTTTCAACACGTGGGCCGTTTCCCACCGAGGCAGGGTGGCCCAAAAGGAAAAACGAAAGTTTCTCCTTTTACATTTAGTAATATATACAGGAGAAGGGGTTACTAGCCCTTTGCTCCCGGCATTTTAGTCACCTCATACGACACGCATGGCTTACGGAGGAAGAATTCTGTTCCACTTCCACATGGAGATAAGAGGAAATAAGAACAAGAACTAGTAAGAAAATAAAAGAAAACCCAGAGGGGTGTGTATATATATGCTTGAACATGTGTAGTGTAACCTAAGTGTAAGTAGAAGTTACAAGACATACCTGAAATCTTGCATGTTTATGAGATAGAAAAAAAGACACCAGCAATCCTACCAACATGTAAAACAATTACAGGCTTTCATTTTACACTCACTTGGCAGGCTTAGGTATATGTGAGAAATTACATGTATGAAATTTATTTATATGCAGGTAATTTGGAGAAGATGCAACCAAGGCAATTATTACTCACCAATTTTTGTTTCACCTCTGAGGCAAGTGGGACTTGGGTCACATTAGGTCACAATATTTTGCTCCATAGTTGTTCCAGACTGAGGGACTGACCACCTCAAAACTACGTCTCCAAGGTTAATGGACTGATTATATCATCTTTATTTCACTACTTGTAAGTCCACACAGAGAACTATCTACTTCTACCTAGATTAAGAACTATCGCGCGTGTTATCTAGGTGAGTGAGTTTATGATAAAAAATATGAAGGCTCTTTCACCACCCTGTACAATAACAGCGCTATTCAAGACAGGTGAAATCGCAGATCAAGAGAATGTACAGAGAACCTTTACTGTGCGTATATAAATTCCGTCAAACACTTTAATTACTGGGAACACTTGGAGTCACTTGACTTGTACTCACTGGAGTGCAGGCGAGAGAGATACAAAAGAGAGCAAAAGACTATTCAGATGGTGCAACATTACCGTGGCTCGGTTGGTAGCGCACTCAGCTCACACACTGAGTGTCCGTGGGTCGATCCTATGGGTGGAAATGTCGGGCGTGTTTCCTTATATCTGCTGCCCCTGTTCATTTAGTAGTAAGTAGGTACCTGGGTGTTAGTCGACCGGTGTGGGTGGCATCCTGGGATCTTACCCTGTAAAACTGAAGTGTAAAAAAAAGTAGGGGCGCCATTAATACAATAAGAGAAAACACAATAAGTGTCCGGGGCCCAATACTGTTCAACAGCCTCCCACCAGGCGTAAGGGTAATTACCAATAGACCCCTGGCTGCCTTCAAGAGGGAGCTGGACAGATACCTAAAGTCAGTACCCGACTAGCCGGGCTGTGGGTATTACCGTGTACTATGTGTGGCCAGTAGTAACAGCCTGGTTGATCAGGCCCTGATCCACCGGGAATCCTGGTCAAGGACTGGGCAGCGGGGGCGTTCACCCTGGAACACCCTCCAGGTAGACTCCAGGTAGGTAGACCTACCAGTGCTTCCTGCCACAGTCGACATGGAGTTCAGGCGATATTTTTTTCCTCTCAGTGTTGAGTCGATTAGACTTGAAAAAGTGTCGATTAGACTTGAAAAAGTGTCGATTAGACTTGAAAAAGTGTCGATTATACTTGGAAAAGTGTCTATTTGACTTGAAAAAAAGTCGACTTGACTTTAAAAAGTATGGATTAAACTTAAAAAAGCGTCGATTTGACTTTAAAAAGTGTCGACCTAACTTGAAAAAGTGTTGACTGGATATAAAAAGTGTCGACCTGACTTACAAAAGTGTCGATTTCACTTGGAGAAGATACAAGTCAGTCTGGGTAAACAATCACAACAATAGCATACACATCACTAGTGATACATACGCTTAAAATGCATAATACAAAGAAATACATGAAGGAGAACACAACAGAAGGGAACATGGAAGGGAACACAACAAAAGGGAACATGGAAGGGAACACAACTGAAGGGAACATGGAAGGGAACACAACAGAAGGGAACATGGAAGGGAACACAACAGAAGGGTACATGGAAGGGAACACAACAAAAGGGAACATGGAAGGGAACACAACAGAAGGGTACATGGAAGGGAACACAACAGAAGGGTACATGGAAGGGAACACAACACAAGGGAACACAACAGAAGGGTACATGGAAGGGAATACAACAGAAGGGAACATGGAAGGGAACACAACACAAGGGTACAAGGAAGGGAACACAACAAAAGGGAACATGGAAGGGAACACAACAGAAGGGAACATGGAAGGGAACACAACACAAGGGAACACAACAGAAGGGTACATGGAAGGGAATACAACAGAAGGGAACATGGAAAGGAACACAACAAAAGGTACACGAAATGAAACAAAAAATAACAGAAGAATACAAGGGACAAAAACAGGAAAATACAAACTATTACATAATTTCCCGGAGCAAAGAGTTGCTGTAACGACAAGCGACTTCCTGGTACGTTACAGTACACTGCATCACTTCCGTAGCGATAAGGACTGATAGATCGTAATACCTCACTTCCCAGTATGATACAGCACTTCCCAGTATGATACAGCACTTCCCAGCATGACACATTACTTCACACAATGATACATTATTTCCCAGCATAATGCATCACTTCCCAGCATGATACATCACTTCCAAGCATGATACATCACTTCCCAGCATGATACATTCCTTCCCAGGACGATACATTACTTCCCAGAATGACACATATCTTCCCAGAATAATGTATCACTTCCCAGAACGATACATCACTTTCCAGAATGATACATCACTTCCCAGAATGATACACCACTTCCCAGAATGATACATCACTTCCCAGAATGATACATCACTTCCCAGAACGATACATCACTTCACAGAATGATACAGCACTTCCAATCACGATACATCACTTCCCAGAACGATACATCACTTCCCAAAACGATACATCACTTTCCAGAATGATACAGCACTTCCAATCACGATTCATCACTTCCTAGCCCGATACATCACTTCCCAGAATGATACATCACTTCCCAGAACGATACATCACTTCCCAGAACGATACATCACTTCCCAGAATGATACATCACTTCCCAGAACGATACATCACTTCCCAGAACGATACCTCACTTCCCAGAATGATACATCACTTCCCTGAATGATACATCACTTCCCAGAACGATACATCACTTTCCAGAATAATACATCACTTCCCAGAACGATACATCACTTCCCAGAATGATACATCACTTCCCAGAACGATACATCACTTCCCAGAATGATACATCACTTCCCAGAACGATACATCACTTCGCAGAACGATACCTCACTTCCCAGAATGATACAGCACTTCCCAGAACGATACATCACTTCCCAGAATGATACATCACTTCCCAGAATGATACATCACTTCCCAGAATGATACATCACTTCCCAGAACGATACATCACTTCCCAGAACGATACCTCACTTCCCAGAATGATACAGCACTTCCCAGAATGATACATCACTTCCCTGAATGATACATCACTTCCCAGAACGATACATCACTTCCCAGAACGATACATCACTTCCCAGAATGATACATCACTTCCCTGAATGATACATCACTTCCCAGAACGATACATCACTTCCCAGAATGATACATCACTTCCCAGAATGATACTCACTTCCCAGAATGATACATCACTTCCCAGAATGATACATCACTTCCCAGAATGATACATCACTTCCCAGAATGATAATTCACTTCCTAGCACGATACAGCACTTCCCAGCACGATACATCACTTCCCAGCACGATACATCACTTCCCAGCACGATACATCACTTCCCAGCACGATACATCACTTCCAGCACGATACATCACTTCCCAGCACGATACATCACTTCCCAGCATGATACATCACTTCCCAGCATGATACATCACTTCCCAGCATGATACATCACTTCCCAGCACGATACATCACTTCCCAGCATGATACATCACTTCCCAGCACGATACATCACTTCCCAGAACGTTACATCACTTCCCAGAACGTTACATCACTTCCCAGAACGTTACATCACTTCCCAGAACGTTACAGACTTCCAGAACGTTATCCTTCCCAGAACGTTACATCACTTCCCAGAACGTTACATCACTTCCCAGAACGTTACATCACTTCCCAGAACGTTACATCACTTCCAAGCACGATACATCACTTCCCAGAACGTTACATCACTTCCCAGAACGTTACATCACTTCCCAGCACGATACATCACTTCCCAGAACGTTACATCACTTCCCAGAACGTTACATCACTTCCCAGAACGTTACATCACTTCCCAGGACGATACAGCACTTCCCAGCACGATACAGCACTTCCCAGAACGTTACATCACTTCCCAGAACGTTACAGCACTTCCCAGAACGGGACATCACTTCCCAGAACGTTACATCACTTCCCAGAACTTTACATCACTTCCCAGAACGTTACAGCACTTCCCAGAACGTTACATCACTTCCCAGAACGTTACATCACTTCCCAGAACGTTACATCACTTCCCAGAACGTTACATCACTTCCCAGAACGTTACATCACTTCCAAGCACGATACATCACTTCCCAGAACGTTACATCACTTCCCAGAACGTTACATCACTTCCCAGCACGATACATCACTTCCCAGAACGTTACATCACTTCCCAGAACGTTACATCACTTCCCAGAAATAATGAACGTGTCAGTAATAATTATGAACGGCGCTCGAACGATCGAACAGTTTTTGTAGAGTTAAACTGAACTATTATTTCTGGCACATTGACGTCATTGCCGGAATAAGTAGACGTCATTTTAAACGCTAGACATGGTTTTTTTTCATATCCAGGTCCCCTGTCCTGGACGTAGCAAGGTAGGCAGGGTTAAATGGCAGAGTGATTCAATAGGTGGCAAGGTAGGCAGGGTCAAAATGCCTTTGCATGTGCTTTAGACTCTACACTATCTCCAAGACTCAGGGACTGATTACCTCATCTTTTGTATATAGTTCTACAGTCTTCTAATTATGTCCTTGAATTAGTATTGATAAAGCCACTGGAGGGCGAAACGTCTACAATAAAGATACCCAGATGTTCCACATATGTCTAATTCTTCAACATGTCTTACTTATCAACAAGTACTGACACTAGTACCAGGACTAGTTCTAGCACTAGTACCAGCACTAGTACCAGAACTAGTATAAGCTCTAGCACCAGTACGACTTTTAATGCAACTCGTTGCTACCTCCTGTTGTGTGAGGTGAACCAGCTGTCTTGTCGAGAACCACTGCCACCACCTGTTCCCTGGATGAAAGAAAGATGGTTTTTAAACAGCCTCAAGCAGATGAGACAGCTGGTTCTTAGAAGTCTATATACACCAGTTTTCTTTCCTGGTGGTGCATACAGCTGGCTCCCACTCTCCCTATCACCACCATCTGTGGTAGTGGCAGGGAGACCAGAGGTTCTTACAAGGTCAATAACCACCATCTTTTGGACAGATGGCTTCTACACGCTTCATCACTACCATCTGCTGTTGTAACAAAGTAGACAGATGGCTTTAATGATCTATTACACCATCTGCTGCCTTGACAGTTAGGCAGACGGTCTACAGGTCTTTACATGTCTCAACCCAACCACCTGCTGCTGTAGCAGACACATAGCTGGCTCACACATGGTTCATCTCCACCACCTGCCGTGGTGGATAAAACATTTCGTAAACACACTGACAGTCTCTGGTCAACACACTGACAGTCTCTGGTCAACACACTGACAGTCTCTGGTCAACACACTGACAGTCTCTGGTCAACACACTGACAGTCTCTGGTCAACACACTGACAGTCTCTGGTCAACACACTGACAGTCTCTGGTCAACACACTGACAGTCTCTGGTCAACACACTGACAGTCTCTGGTCAACACACTGACAGTCTCTGGTCGACACACTGACAGTCTCTGGTCAACACTTACCGCGACACCTTACAACGGTGTTTATTTTGCTTTGTTGTTGTTGGGGTTTATAGGGCCACTAACAGCATACGCCGTATCGAGCCCTATTTTGCTCAGTTTCTAACTCTCGTTCCATTCGTATCTTCCAGTTGGTTCTATTTTCCTCCTGCCTCTGAGGGACCTTGGCGTCCTCTACTCTTCCTTTTCCGCCTCCTCCCTTTCCTCCTCCTCCTCTTCTTCCTCTGCCTAACATCCATCTTGGTTTAAAAAAACACGTAAGCAAACACTAGGACATGTCAGAAAACGTTTCGGTCCTGGGACTTTGATCACTTCTAACATACATAGGTTAAAAAAACAGTGTATTATACTGTCTTTTGTCGGTATCTATTACCACGGTTTATACCAGGATCCATTTTTTTTCCGAATACTTGGTGTTTTATACCTCTCCTCCACGTGTTGTTCCTTTTTCTCTTCCTCCGCCCAGTGGCTTTATCAGTTTAGTATTTAAAGGAGTTGAAACCGGTGACAGTGGCAGACATGGTTATCAGTCCCTCAGCCTAAATGACTAACCAATTTCTAGTACTTGTGTCTAATTCTTGAAAGTGTCATTATTATATATCAATGATGATACTTGTTAGGTAAAAGGACACAGGTGCAACTATTGTGGCAACGTTTCGCTCTCCAGGACCTCTGTCAAGCCGTTACAAGAAATACAGAAATCTTCCAAAAAGAAATATTGCAGCTAATGGGTCCTAAAGTATACGGGAGTTACCATGAATTTGCACAAGAACTCACGACCCAAATTGGCCTAAACATCTTCCAAAAAGTGGAAGCAAATCATCGGTGATTCGCCAAAGAGTGGCCCCCGGCACGGATTTTTTTCCCATATGGCGACCCATCTTGTGCAGTACAGGTTAGGGATAGATTTGTCAGCTAACAGTACTCAAGAGTGGGGGACTGATTACCTCAAACTTTCCTCTTCCTCCATCCTTCAGAAGGATTTAGTTTAGTGTAGATAAATGCAAAGTTCTAAAGCTCGGGAGTGTCCATAACCCTAGCACTTACCAGCTTAATAATACTGAACTTAGCCGTACAGAATGCGAAAAGGACTTGGAGGTTATGGTAAGCAGCAACCTTAAACCAAGACAGCAGTGCCTAAGCGTACGTAATAAACAACAACAGAAGTCCAGCGGTTATACTACAGATTATGTCTATATACTATTTCTAGTTATCTCTGTGGACACTGTCAGACGTCAGTGTCAAACATTCTAGAAATCCAGTTCTGCATGCTGGGCCTGAGTGCCAGGGTAATATGACTCACTATGTCTGAAGTATAACGTCTCATTTGAGATTTGTGCCACGAGAGCTGTATGCTGAGACTGTAAACCGTCAGGTCAGGACCATTTCTGATAAGACATAACTGGATTTTGAAACGTTTCGCACACAGTTCAGTATATAGCTTCTTCTCTATGCTGTTATTCTGTAGCAAGATTGATGGACTGGCTCAACACACTCTAAGATTGAGGTTCTGACGGCGCCTCACACTCCTCCATGTTCTCACGATTCTCCTTGTATGGCTGATGAAGCGTACTCCTTTGGCAGAAGCTTCCTCAATAAAGACAAAGCTGTTGCATATGTGCAACTTTACAACTCGTCAAGGTTCTCTGGAACCATTCATTCATGTTTTCTGATAATTATGTTGTAGTGTTTAGTTACGTGTCTTTCTGATCAGACTTCGACACTCCTTCGGGAGCCACTGCCGGGTCACCACACGAGAAGACCCGGGCCAAGACTCGTCCTGGCAAACCAACATGAACATGTTAAGTAAAGGACCAAATGCAACTAATGTGACATTTTATTGTGGCAACGTTTCGCTCTCAGGAGCTTTCTCAAGCCGTTGGTAACGGCTGAGAAAGCTCCTGGAAGCGAACGTTGCCACAATAAAATGTCACATTAGTTGCATTTGTGTCCTTTTACTTAACATATTGTCGGTAATTCTACCAATATTATTACAACATGAACATGTTAGACTGATTACATCGACCCCAGGTTGAGGGACTGATTACCTCAAACTCCTTCTGATCTTCACAATTCTTCTTTGTATAGGACTGAAGAAGCCAATCGTGATGAAACGTTTCTTCTAATAAATGTCCTGAACTGTACTGTCTTTTTCCACATGTGATGATCCGCTACTGGAGTTTTAGTCATCTTATGTTCAAACATCTTGCCGACAAGACGTTTCGCCCACCAGTGGCTTTATCAGTACTTAAAAACATAAGATGTTGATGAATGGTTCAGAGAACCGACAAGTTGATAAATTAGACACATGCGCAACACTTGGGTATCTTTACTGAGGAAACGTTTCGCCCCACGGTGGCTTCATCAGTCCTATGCAAAGAATTGTGAAGATCAGAAGGAGTTTGAGGTAATCAGTCCTTCAGCCAGGAGTCGATGTAATCAGTCTATAGTCTTGAAGAGAATGAGAAGGATAACTGCAGCAGGCCTACTGGCCCATGCTAGGCAGGTTCAAGTCACACCCACCCAAGAAGGAAGGAGCACTGCTGCAGACCTACTGGCCCAAACTAGGCAGGTCAACCTCACACCCACTCAAGTACTTGTCTAACCTGTTTTTGAAGCTACTCGGGAGTTTCTTCCATTCATCCACACCTCTGTTACCAGACCAGTGCTTTCCTGTATCCTTGAACATCTGTCTTATTTATCAGTTACTACTACTACTACTACTACTACTACTACTACTGCTACTACTACTACCACTACTACTACTACCACCACCACTACTACTACCACTGCTAGTACCACTAGTTCTACTGCTGCTGCTGCTTTTGTTATTATTACAAGTACTCCTTTCTCCTCTTCTTCCTACTCCTCCTCCTTTTCCTCCTCCTCCTCTTCCTCCTCCTCCTCTTCCTCCTCCTCCTCCCCCACCTCCGCCCAGCGCCCTTGGTAATCTACGCTAGCCTCATAACCTGAGACTGGATATTGCCTTCTTGCTCTCAGCCAGACCATGACTAGACTAGTATAAAGCATCGAGACGGCAGCGTTTCCCAGTTATTTGAGAGCGTAAGACGTTCGTAGTCCACAAGGACTAGCTCAGCGTTACACTGCAACTCACGATATTTGTAATCTGATAGATCTTGATGTGGTTTAAACCCCCCTCTTCCGCTGCGAATGTTATTCCATACCTTTGTTTTAAGTGAATGACATTGTTTTTTAATTATTCGGTAGATAAAAAATGCGTATCTATCGCCATCTATCGTTGAAAAAGGAATACTATTTGCCAATAGCTATTGTCGGACGATTCAGCTGGACCCCATGTGTGTTGGTGAGATCAGGAAGCCAGCCTGTCAGTACCCAGCGTGTATGGGTGAGCGACAGCTTCGTCGCCAGCACTTAGCATCGGGGGAGGAGGAGAGAAGAAAGGACATCGTATCCTTCAGATATAATACGGATCTAGTCGTCAGTAGCACACTTGCGGCAAAGTTATAAGTTACGGCCAGTTCCTATAACGTGTGTGTGGAGTTCCTATAACGTGTGTGTGGAGTTCCTATAACGTGTGTGTGGAGTTCCTATAACGTGGGTGTGGAGTTCCTATAACGTGTATGTGGAGTTCCTATAACGTGTATGTGGAGTTCCTATAACGTGTGTGTGGAGTTCCTATAACGTGTGTGTACTGAAGTTCCTAGCGTATCCACTGTCCACTCTGTAGTTCCTAGTGTGTCTGTATTTATGTTTGGTGGATGGAGGTCATCAACACTGTGTCAAGTGTGTGTTGGTGTAGTAAGGCAGCCTGCCAGCTCATTCGTGTCAAGTGTTAGTGAGGAAAGGCAGCCAGCTAATCTGTGTCAAGTGTCTGGTGTAAGAAGGCAGCCAGCTCATTCGTGTCAAGTGTTAGTGAGGAAAGACAGCCAGCTAATCTGTGTCAAGTGTCTGGTGTAAGAAGGCAGCCAGCTCATTCGTGTCAAGTGTTGTTGCAGGAAGTCAGCACATCCTTGCCACGTGCATCTCGGTGGAGGTGCGTATTTGACTCATCAAAAAGCGAGGTGGTATTGCGAGAACTCAGAGATGATGGCGGCTCGTCTGGTGAATGCGCTGAAAGCTATCACCGTAGAACCTGTCATGCTCGTAGACGGAGCGTGCAAAGAAGCCATGCTCCTCTTCACTGAAAACGTTCAACTGAACAAGATATGTTCAGTGAATTTGGGGTTCTCGCCAGAGGTAAGTGTCGTGAACTGAGCGAAATCTTTGAAGATATAATAGTTTGTTGTCTTAACTGAAGAAATCAGAATAAAAATAATACTGAAGAATTAGACACATGTGCCAAATCTATCTTTATTTGTAGACGTTTCGCCATCCAGTGGCTTTATAAATACAAAATCAAGGACATAATGTATTGATAAAGCCACTGGATGGTGAAACGTCTACAAATAAAAATACCCAGATGTTGCACAGGTGTACAATTCTGCATCTTGACGGTATTGTATACCATTCATGAACAAAAATAATATTAATTGAAAATTGATATACATCACGATAGGTCAAAATTTTGCCCTTGTTTTCAAGAAATTAATACAAGTAAAGTTTTAGAATGTAGGCTGGATAAAAGGTGAAATAAGAGTATTTGTTGACCCCAGGTGTGTGCCAACCTGTCAGCTCATCCAGAGGAGAGTGTGAGAGTCCAGAGAGAGTTCTCTATCTTCACCTTCTACAACAGTATCATTATATCCGTGTTGCCTCTCATCTACGTGCTCTTCATGGGCGCCTGGAGTGACAAATACGGACGCAAGGTGAGTTGCTGGTGCCTCTCATCTTTCTGATGTACCTGGAGCGAGAGTCTGGATGGTTGGTAAGTTATAAACTTCATGGAAGGAGCAAGATTGTTAAGGGTATCGAGAACTGGTTGGAAGAGACTAGAGTCATGAGGCCAAAGAGAAAAGATGTCATCTACAAAGCGTAACCAGAGGGAAGGGCGCACACCAACAGTAGAAACAACACTGTTTTAGTCTTTCTACAATTAAAGGCGTTGATATTCACTTTAAGGTCAATAGACAGACAGACGTTGAAGACACGTGTGTGATTGTAGATAAATGATTTAGACAACAACAAGTTGATGATTGAGACATTTGTGCAATACATGGGTATCTTTATTGAGGAAACTTTTCGCCAACAAGTGGCTTCCTCAGTCCGATGGAGATAAATAGTTGAAGGTAAGGGGTATGAGGTAATCAGTCCCTCAGCCTGGAGTCATAAGAACATAAGAAAGAAGAAGCACTGCAGCAGGCCTACTCAGGCGACATATGGGAATCTTTATTGAGGAAAAGTTTCGCCACACATTGGCTTCATCAGTCCAATACAAAGATAGGTGTAAAGAGAGAGAAGATATGGGAAATCAGTCCCTCAGCCTGGAATGGATGTGTTCAGTTCATCGATCTTGAAGAAAGTACACCATATGTATGTATGTATGTATACAGCATATGCTGCAACAATGAAGAATCCATTCTCCTTCGGGGGCCAGAAAGCTCTGAGAATCTGCAGATTCATGGCATCCACCGTCCCCTCGGCCAGTAAGCACACGCTCAGCTGTGTGCTGACCATCTGCCGGAACATGCTCTGTTGTTCCGTTGAGTTGATTGTATTGCAAATAATGTCCGTGAATGCCTGTTGAGGGCCTGCGTTGGCGGTGGGTTCGAGGCAGTGGATATTATGGAAAAATAAACACATAAGCAGTATAATGTGATCCTTTATTGACAACGTTTCGCCCACGCAGTGGGGTTTATCGAGTCACAGACAGATCTGTCTGTGACTCGATAAAGCCCACTGCGTGGGCGAAACGTTGTCAATAAAGGATCACATTATACTGCTTATGTGTTTATTTTTCCATTGTGTCGGTATTTTATACCATTTATTTCCACAGTGGATATTATCTTGGCTGTTGTGGTCTGTGGGAACTGCTGTATTTCTTCATTGTGCGCACCGTGGCCTGTTGTTGTGTGTCAAGTTGGGTAGCCGGCATCTGCTGGTGAGGTGCAGGCATAGCCAGGGAAGCCTGCATAGTGGCTGTGCCGGGCAAGGAGTGCCTGCGTTGTCGTCTTATGACCGGTGAGGGCTCGTGTAGTGCTGTCTGCTGATTGCGTTGACCGGATGCTTCCTGTTGACGCCGCTTGATCCTTATGTTTTTGTTTCTTGGTTGAGGTAGAGGGGCAGGAGGCTCCTGTCCATGACGCCTGGTTGAGGCTTCGAGTGTCGGAAATTCCTCGGCATTGAGTTTGGTGGCCTGATGAGAGTTCTGCAGTATGGCAGGATTCTCTGCACCCATCGTCTGCTGAGAGTGATGCTGTGCCTTAGCCTGCTGCCTCGTTGTTGGCGTGGCGTCTTCCAGGCCTCATGAATTCTAGCGAGCCTCTCGGGGCATCGTGTTTCTGCCTGCAGTTCGGGCACCGTGGAGTGGTGGCGATGCATTTTTCATCTTGGTGATGCAGTCCCCAGTAGGGGGCGCTGGCTACAGACACCGCAGATTACTCTGTTCGGACAGAGTGCACCCAGGTGTCCGTAACGCTGGCACTTGAAACAGCGAACTGGTTCTGCCGTGAAGGTCCTGACATCATACCTGCCCCAAGAACCGAGGTTCAGCTGGGATGGCAGCAGTCCCACATGCTGAATGAGGACCTGCCGGGTTGGTGCGTTGCCTGCCGTCTTTGCCTTGAGACGTTGAGCTGACACCACATTGGGGTGAGCTGCTACTGCCTCAATGGGCATCAACAGCGGGTACCGCATCACTACACCCTTTGTGATCTGTCGAGAATCCAGTTCCTCCAGGGTGAAGGAGCGGTCTGTCCCCATGACTCTTTAAGATGGAATACATTTCCTTGTTGAGAGGAGTCAGTATTGGTTCACCTCTTAGGTTGAACCATATCTTGAACTCAGTTTGTGCAGTGATTCCAGGTATGTAACCACGCCATAGTGGGTTCTATGCTCCCCGTAAGACTTTACCTTGAATCTGACAGGTGGGTTAAGAACATAAGAACATAAGAAAGGAGGAACACTGCAGCAGGCCTCTTGGCCCATACTAGGCAGGTCCTTCACAATCCATCCCACTAACAGAATAATTGCCAAACCTAATTTTCAATTCTACCCAAGAAATAAGCTTTGAAGATTCTATTAACTCAAGTGCGAGTCCCACTCAAATCCAACCCCTCTCACTCATGAATTTATCCAACCTAAATTTGAAACTACCCAAGGTCCTAGCTTCAATGACCCTACTAGGCAGACTGTTCCACTCATCAACTACCCTATTTCCAAACCAATATTTTCCTATATCCTTTCTAAATCTAAACTTATCCAATTTGAATCCATTATTGCGGGTTCTCTCTTGGAGAGATATCCTCAACACCTTATTTATATCCCCCTTATTAATACCCATCTTCCACTTATATACCTCGATCATGTCTCCCCTCATTCTACGTCTTACAAGTGAATGTAATTTTAGGGTCTTCAATCTTTCTTCGTAAGGAAGATTTCTAATGCTATGTATTAATTTAGTCATTCTACGCTGAATGTTTTCTAACGAATTTATGTCCATTCTGTAATATGGAGACCAGAACTGAGCTGCGTAATCTAGGTGAGGCCTTACTAATGATGTATAAAGCTGTAATATAACCTCTGGACTTCTGTTGCTAACACTTCTTGATATAAATCCCAGTAATCTATTTGCCTTATTACGTACGCTGATTGGTGCATTTGCCTGTTCCTTGTACTCTTGTCCACATTGATCCGTCCTTCCGTATTCGCTGGCCTTATGGCTGAAGCTGTCAGATCTGCAGACTCTTCCTCTTCTGATGATGACACCGAGTGGTCTCGCAACTTAATCGCTAGGATTGCGCCCCACATTTCCAAATCCGAGTCCTCCGTCGTGTCCCTGGAACATCGTGACCTCTTCCTTTCGGCAGAAGCCATGTGTCTATCTCGAGGACGGGTACGGCTTGATGTACCGTACGTTACGATGTACTGCAGTGTTTCTCCCTTATGTTCTTGTCGGTATTGTATACCATTAGTATAAACAGCCTTCCAGTGCTGGATCCAGAATGGAATGCTTAGCGATTTCCTCATAGCCTTGCCCAAGTCTCAGGCTGACACATTTCATTACGTGATGTATAAAACCCATCTTGTGTGTCTGGAATACGACAGGGATGCATAGCTAGCTTTGGTTCCCACAATGTAACTGTCATATAAAGTAGGGTAGTAGCACATTGCTGGTGTTCCCACTATATGCTATCATATAGAGAAGAGTAACACTATGGTTGTGACTAAGTGGTTATAACTATGGCCATAATTTTTAAAGGGGGGTGGACCAGTAAGCCAGCGGAAGGCCTCGGTCAGATAACCAAAAGCTCCAACGGTGGGTCATCATCTGACTAAGACCCGCGTCAGGAAACGCTTGTCCTGTTTCCTGACGAACCTCACCTAACCTAACCTAACCTAACCTAACCTAACCTTACCTAACCTAACCTAACCTAACCTAACCTATGGTTGTGATTAATTTTATTTGATGCCTAATAAAAAGCCTTTGATAAACAGTCTTCTTTGAAACCAGTCATCTGTTGCTCTTTGATTATCTTTGTATATATTTATACACTGTGATAATAGCACTTACAATGTTAATTAATGTATCATAAGAATGACACTTGTGCAACATTTGGGAATCTTTATTGAGGAAACGTTTCGCCCACCAGTGGCTTCTTAAGTTTAATGCAAAGACGAACGAATAATAAAAAAGGAGGAGTTTGAGGTAATCAGTCCCTCAGCCTGGAATCGTTTCCAGGTTGAGGACTGATTACCTCAAACTCCTCTTTTTTTCCACCGTTCTTCTCTGTATTGGACTGAATAAGCCACTGGCTGGCGAAACGTTTTCTCAGTGTAGATTCCTAAATGATGCAAAGGCATCTCAGTCTTCTAAACCATTTATCACATTATATCATATTTTTATTTTTGCTTGCAGATTCCCATACTAGTAACGGTGGTGGGTCACGTGATGTTTGCTGGGGGTTACCTGCTGTCCAACTGGCAGACCAGCTGGCCAGTAGAAGTGATCTACTTCGTGACATTTCTGGAAGCTCTGGGAGGTACCAACGCAGGCATCCTCTCCTCTACAGTCAGCTACATCAGCGACATCAGCAAGGAATCTCAGCGAACATCTCGCATCAGCACGGCCAACTCCATGTGGTTTTTGGGAGGTCCTCTGGGTACGCTGATTGGTGCATTAGTCATTAAGTACAGTGATTATAACATGGCTTTGGGACTCGTGTTGCTTGCCTACTTTCTCACAGGTGTTTATATCGTAGTCTTCATAAAGGAGAGTCACGGACCCTTCGCCAAGAAGAAGCTACAAGCAAAGGGATCCATCACAGATGACTCCAGCTTCACGAAGAAGGATGTAAGCATCAGCACCATGGTGGTGGACTTCTTCAACTGGAGGCGCGTAGTGGAGTCCTTCAAGACAGCGTTCAGGAGACGCGAAGGCAACGCTCGGGCCGTCTTAATGGCCGTAATGACTGCTAACATGATACGACGCATGGCTCGAGGTAATTGCTTGTACATGTTTGGTCTACAATACCGATAAGTCGAAGAATTAGACACATGTGCAACATCTGGGTATCTTTATTGTAGACGTCAATAATGATACCCAGATGTTACACATGTGTCTAATTTTTCAGTTCACTAATACTTCTCTTCCGCATAAATCAACATGGAACGTACTTAGAAAGGTTTATTATAAATTAATACTCAATCAGCTTGTAAATATACAAAATACAAAGGCACAATACCGTGACTGGAACAATACAAATAATCCACACAAAGGAGAAAGAAACTTAATCGTTTCGTTTCGACTCGGAACGTAACTAGTCGGACCGAAACGTCGTCGTAAAGTTTCTTTCTCCTATGCGCGGGTTATTTGTGTATTGTAAATACACTATTCGTAAAGCTTTCAATGTCTAATTTTTATGGTGAATATCTGCTGTTTCAGGTTTCTTCATGTACCTGTTCGTGCGTCGCGCCCTACAATGGGACGCCACTGACTACGGCTACTGGATCAGTTATCGTAACTTAATGGCTGCCCTTGGTACGTCAATAACAAATACACTACAACTTTGTTTCTGTAAAGTGAAGTACGGTATACATTTGACAATGGAGTAACTGATACGTGTAAACTACAAGGCGTTTCACTTGTAGGAGGCCCCCGAGTTATCATTTACTATAGATATACAACCAAGATGGGTGCAACTACGAGAGTACCAACTCAGGGCCTCCTACGAGTGAAGCACCATGTATAGTAAGCCCATTCTTATGCATAGCATTTCTAGTAGCCTTAAGTTTAGCTCCTGATTACTAGACAAAGAGATAAATAAAGCAGTTTACTAGAATGTTATGGTTGGCCATATTTGACATTTCAATACTTTGGTAAGTCTAGTATACACTTGGTTAATACATGTGGTGAACTAGGTTAATGGTTGTGTAAACTTCTGGTTGAATGCTAAGATGGTGTGGATCAACAAGGTTGTTATTGATACATAAGAGTTAAATATAATTAGTCTAAGCAAGGTTCAAGTCAGGTTTAAAAGGTGATTTTTCATTATTTTTTTACTATTTTTGATATTTTTTTGACTTTTTTGACTATTTTTGCTATTTTATTTTTATTTTTTTTATTTTGTTATTTTTTACAATTTTTTACTATTTTTTACTATTTTTTTACTTTTTGACTATTTTTTTTTTACTATTTTTAAATGTTTCGATAATTTTTAAAGGGGTAATATTAGAGGCATTGCGCGTTTTAAGAAAAACTTGGAGACATAAGTAAATATAGAGAACCATATTGAATTATCTCTGACAGTCAATAGTTCTTATAGACTTGATAAATTTATTCACTGAAACCTCGTCTTGGAGCCTAAAAGAGACAGTTGGGGTGACTGCAAGACATGAAGCCTGGTCTCAGACCGGGCCGCGGGGGCGTTGACCCCCGAAACCCTCTCCAGGTAAGACTTTGTAAGCGGTATAAGTGCCCTCAGAAATTGAGTATGCTCCACTTTCTTGGAACGTATGCCTCCCGTCTCATCTTCGACATTATGACAGCATAGTGAACAGAGCAAGACGGGATAATAATAATAATATCTATTTCTGCAAGTACATGTACAAGGTATATAGGCCTAGCTTGTTATGCAGAGCATTTCGGGCAAATTACGTCAATTTTGTCCCAGGATGCGACCCACACCAGTCCACTAACACCCAGGTACCCATTATTACTGATGGGTGAACATGGACAACCGGTGTAAGGAAACACGTCCAATGTTTCCAACCTTTCCCGGGAATCGAACCTGGACCCTCACCGTGTGAAGCGAGAGCTTTTGCCACCAGGCCACGGGCTACCAGTGTTGATAAAGAAATAGACACATGTGCAACATTATGTCCTTGAATTTGTATTGACAAAGCTACTGGATGCCGATATTGCACATATGTACAGTGTTTAGTGTTGTTATTGATTATGCTAGCTTTTAGAGGAGCTGTTATTCTTGTGGTCAACAGAAGATGCAGTTGTTTACATTCTTATTTATGCGTTACAATATAAAGATTTCTCCAGTTTGTCTTAAATTAGTTGATATAAAACTAATATTATTGACATTTTCAGGTTCGTTGTTCCTGGTGCCGTTTCTGACGAAGCTACTGTCCTTCACGGACGCTTCACTGGTGGTGATAGCGACAGTGTCTATGATAGGGGAGTACGTGTGTTATGGTCTGGTGAGTGGACCAGCACAAGCATTCCTCATGTGGCTGGGACCTCCTGCAGGCCTCATCTCCAACGCTATAGTCATCTCCCTCAAGTCCATGTCTACCAAACTCGTCAAAAGCGAAGAGAAAGGTGAGCTGTTTTGTTTCTATGCAAAGTAATACAGACAAGTTGATGAATAAGACACATGTTCAACACCTGGGTATCTTTATTGATGATTAAGACACATGTGCAACACTTGGGTATCTTTAATACTGTCTTTGTTGTTAACTTACTTTTGCATTCGACTGGTGAGGCCTGGTGTGCAGACAACCCGTTTTGGCAAATTAAAATACACACGCATTGAACATGTATTTTATTCGTTAATTTTGTTCCTGAGTTTATTGAATAAAGAGGCTGAAGATCTTTATTGGAAAGCAAATTAATCTAATTTGTCCAACGGAAGAGGAGAGGTGTATCTAGGCGAGCATCCGTCCAAACACTGGTCAAAATGAACTGGACTGTTGCTGGAGACCAGCCCAAGTGCATATTGCAAAATATGCATATCAGCGGTATATATTGCAGATTAGATGATAAATTAGACACCTGTGCAACATCTGTACATCGTTATTCTGTGACGTTTCGCCAATCAGACTTCTATATTGTATTGATAAAGCTACTGATTGGCGAAACGTCTACATAGATATACCCAGATAATGCACATGTGTCCAATTTATTATCATAGTTAAACGTGTGTGATGTATTGACTTGTATACAATTCTCTGTTGATAAGTTAACATTTCAATTGCATACTGACGTTGATGTTATTAACCAGGACGTATCAACGCGGTGATGGCGGCGCTCAACGGGTTGATGCCGATGATGGGTTATGCTGTCTACTCTCCCCTCTACTACAACACCGTAGATACCTTCCCAGCTGCTCAGTTCTTCTTTGCTGCCGGGCTTAATGTTATCATTATGATCACCTTCATGTAAGTAGAACTAAATAATAACTCGGGAAAAAATAATCTGTGAGAATAATCACCAAATTCGAATCATCTTTTTAGTTAAGTAGGAATAAATTTTTGGATTGTGTTCCCGTCCGTTCTGATTTTTTTTATTTAATAACGACTGAGGGTTCCATAATGATCCAAGATGGACTTAGAAGTTGTTTTGAAGATTTAACTTTTATTTGTGGTCTATTTCTTGTCCACAATAAAGATTTCCGAAGGTTTCATAAGTGTCTCCTGCTTCACCTTTCTTAGCAATGGCACCTTCGTCTTCCCACCTGTACGTGCATTTGGAATGAAACATTCCCAGTAAATTGTGCTAATGTTTACATTTTGTGGCTTTTCCAACTAACTTTTATACGTCACATTCCATTGTCTCTTTGTTCAGTCTGGTGGAGGTGCTGCGTCACTCGTCGTCACACAACGCTGACGATGTGGAACTGGAAGCCAAGAACAACGACACATTCATCCAGAAGGTCTTCAAGAAGCGCCTATCCATCACTCTCAAAACCGCTGATGTAACTCTCAGCAGCGGTCCAGGAGGCCAGAAATCCCAGGAGCCGTCCACCACTCACCAGTTAGTGATAACCAAAGAACAATCAGCAAACACAACACTTGACACCAGCAGAGAGAACACTATCCCTGCTGTTGTTTCAGATGACAACAGTCAGCTGACTTTGAGAAGCAAGAGGCTTGGGAGTACAGAGGACGAGACGAAAAGAACTTCGGACTCACCGGAAAGAGACAATTCTACTTGTTACGCCAGTGGGTTGAGTGACGCGGAGATCACTGCGTCAGAGAGGACGCACAGAGAGGTTTCCTAAGGGTGTTAGCAACCTTGGCAGCTCAACAGAAAATAATACCTTTCAAAGGGTGAGATGTGTGTTCAGGTCTCCTTACACCTGGTGCCACCGTCCACTAGGCATCTGGGTGTCAGTGGGCTGTTGTGGGTGTCATTCTAAGCAGGGAAGAACACAAGAGTCTCCGAACACCTGTTCGAGACCAACCTTTGTGAAAACAAGTGTTGTTCCTCTATATATAAATAGTCCTCAATTATTTTCTTTATTTTACACGTCAAAGTGAGTACTGGAAGGATTACTTTGTGGCATAAAGAATCCAAGTCATCTGTTGACAGCTCCGTTACACTGGCAATTTGACTGTTAACAGTTAAATGGCTCTTGATCCAAGGATCTGGACGTACACTGTCTTCTCTAGGAGCGATTCTGATAGCCTACCATAACCCCTACAAGTTTAGGGCTCCCCACATGATTGTAACAACAACAACAATAATAATAACAATAACAACAACAATAACAACAAAAATAATAACAACAACAACAACAACAACAATAACATCAACAACAACACTAACAACAATAATAATAACAACAACAATAATAACAACAACAATAACAATAATGACAACAACAACAACAACAACACTAATAATAATAATAATAATAATAACAATAACAACAACAACAGCAATAATAATAACAACAACATTTACAGTAGAGAAAATTGATCGAATTCGGTTAGAATTTTTGCCAACAAGAATTAAATGTTCGGTCATTTCCTAAACCTTTCGAAACAAATAAAACAAATAAACTAATTGAATCCTCAAAATGCACTTAAATGTTACGAAATTAAGTGACATTTATCCCAGACATTTTGAAAAGTCTCCAAGCAGAGCATTATGGGTAGACTGAACTAAAACATAAAACTGCTTGACACTGTAGACCTGAAGTTACATTATTTGTGTTTAATGTAATGTGTGAAGTTAATATTATGGAATATAACAATTACGTTGAGCAACAAAACTCTATGTGTGTTAAAGCATCAGTGTTAATATAAAGAGATAGGCATACAACACTGTATTGTAATTTTTGTTATAATAATTATTGAAGGGACAGGGGGGTAGAATAATAGTGGAAACAATAAATCTACGAGTATATTAATGTTGGTTTTAATCTGGATAAGATTATTACATTACTAACATCTGATGTTTATTTTCCATCTTCAAATATTACATCACATTCAGAAAATGATGGTTAATACGAAAATTTGAAGCAATTGGAAGATTGAGGATTTTTTTACAATTTTCTGGAAGAGAGTTTCATATTTTTGGGTCTTAAATTTTCATGGCATTTCTAATCAAACGAATTCCTGGAATATCAAAACATTTTTTTTCTTATATTGTGCCTATATATTTTATTGCAGCTCTTCAAGAAGAGCTTAAGCTCTGGGCTAATGTTTGTATTGTGTATCCTGTATATATATTATGTACATTAGTTGGTGTGGATGATTTGTATGTTTTTATTTAAACTTGTGAACTGTGAGGATGTGTGTTGCTGGGTGATCATTTTGATAGAGAATTTATGTTGTGCCATGATGTGTTTTGTGTGATTTGCTGTTGTAGGTCACAATGTACATATATGTGACGTAAGAATGGAGTAGAGAGTTGTTAGTGAGTGAGTAATGTTATTTGAGGTACATATATGTATTTTCGAAAGAATGCCCACTGTTTTAGGGCTTTTCTTAGATAAATGATGGATGTGTGAGTTGAATTTTAATGTCAAAGTTTATACTTAAATTTTTTTCATAATTTTGACGTCATTGTTTATTATTTCCCTTTATGTTCATCTGTACATTTTTAGATCTATTTTCAAACATTGTATCACACATTTCTGTACAAACTATGTATCATGTGAAAATAAATTTTCAGTTTTGAGTTTGTTGGTTTTTATGTAAATAGTTTTACGAGCACACCATTAATATGGCTGTGGAAAATAGCCGGATCTATATTTGAAATGACTGGTTTAAATTCCTGGGAGGCAGTAAGTAGGTCTGACGTAGAGATAAATAACAGAAGACCAGTGACACTGCCCTTAGGCACCTCTTAATTCACTATTGTTATTAGTGGTCACATGTTGGTGGGTCCTTAAGTCAGGTCATTATGTATGTGAGAGTATGGCCTCTGATTCTATTTGTTCTATTTCTAAGAAATAGAATGTTGTGGTTTGCTGTATCAAAAGCACTTCACCGTCCACAGGATGGATATGAAGTGCACAACAAACTAGCCACTACCATCCACAGCATGGATATGGGGGTACACAATAATCTAGCCACTACCATCCACAGAATGGATATGAGGTGCACAGTAAACTAGCCATTTCGGTGGCAAAATCAAAAATTCTAAAAAAGCATTTCTTGCATGTAATAAAAAGGCCCATTGGAATAGTCATTATTTTCAAGAGATAAATTGACTGAATCAAGTATTTTTAATTATTGCATCATTAGTACTTTATCGTAGCCTGAAGTCAAACTGGCAACAAATAAAAATATTACATCTACTTATAATTATTTGTTTATATTATAGACAACATGGGAAAGATAGAAATTTATCTGTAATTGTTGATTTCTGTTGAATCTTCACTTGTGTGGACTGGCATAACCTTAATGATCGTTAAGCGTGTTTAGGAAAGTTTTGATTTCTGTAGATCTATTGAACAATGATACAATGGTAGATGACAGCACATTAGTAGCTTTGTTCTATGTGAATGGTTGTGCCCTGACTGTGTTCTAAATACATGGAAAAAAAAAAAATTGAAAATTTGTCTCAGATTCGCTTGCACCTTTAATTTACACTTACTTTTAGCTTTCCTTATGCCTTTTATTTTTAATGTGAATGTTGTGGTTCAGGAGGTGACCCTCTGTGACAAAAAGTGACCTCTTCCACAGTTTGTTGATATTGAGGCGGGCCAAAGCAGCATGGGTTCGACTCCTTGGCTAGTCGCAGTGTTGTTATTGATATATATATATATATATATATATATATATATATATATGGTTCGTGTTGATAAAGACACACTCAGCAATTAGAAACTTTATTGAGACGACGTTTCGCCTGCACAGCAGGCTTTATCTAGTCTTTAAAAAAGCTTTATCAGCAGGTATTCCCTTACTGTCTACTATTACATAAAATGGTTTAAAATAGTCTTTTCAGAGTTTGGAGATGAGAACTGAGCTGCGTTGAACGAGGCCTTACCAATGATGCATTTATATTATTATTATTATTATTATTATTATTATTATTATTATTATTATTATTATTATTATTATTATTATTATTATTATTATTATTATTATTATTATAATTTCTATTATATTATTATATTCGTAGGAAAGCACTAAACTCGTAAGGGTCTTACATTACATGGGGAATGGAAAGCACAAGATATATTATACAAAAAAAAAATGTATATGACATATTAAGAAACTTTTATTAGTCTACGTTTCGCTCACCAGGAACTTTATAGACATGAAAAGAAATCTTAATATTGCACTCGTCTATTTTCACACATTACACAAACGAAATTCGAAAATATTTAATAAATGCCCTAAGAAAATAAAATTGATCTGCATTTCCTTAAATAACATAAACAAAATATTCTTCGTTGAACTTTGAGTATTGAAAATATCGTGATTCACGAAATCTCAATTACACAATTGGAAAAAAAATCACGGAACGGGATTATGACTCACTCGACATGGGTTTAAACTCGACCCGTTCCGTGGTTTAAAATATTAATTAAAATTGTTTAAACGCTGATACGACTATGTTAAATGCTGTTTAATATCACAGGTGTATCTATAGATGGGGACAGCCTCCCATATATATATATATATATATATATATATATATATATATATATATATATATATATATATATATATATATATATATATATATATATATATATATATATATATATATATATATATATATATATATATATATATATATATATAAGGTATTGAAGCATTAACTGCGGCATGGCCGGGGATCGATCAGTGCAACTTTGGCCCTCCTCGTAGAAAGCCAAAGTTTACGACGCATCATGAAACACGCCCAGTCCCGCTGGGTGCATGATGCTTGTAGGATTGTATTGTCCAGAGCTTACAGTGTCGTGAACTTTGACTGGCTTCCCACGAGACGGGCCAAAGTAGCACGGGATCGATCCCCGGCCATGCCGCAGTTTGTCAATGCATCCCTCTTTATATTCTGACGGATTATCAAGCAGAAATCCATTATTTTGTTCCTTTCTCATTCTCAATTTATATTTCCTAAAATTTTCTCATCCTAAAAGACTGGGAACTTTTGGTAAATAACTAGTACTCACTTGTGATGCACTGATAGGAAATATTTAATGACAGTCATATTCTATATTTTTAAATGTATTGTTTAAGGAGCAGGAGAGAGTTGTTGTGATAATTTGGCTATGTAGAAAGAGGTGAGGATGATACGTTGATGAAGAGGGTGTATAAACATGGGGAGGACTGAAGATGAACTTGCAGGGAAGAAGTGGAAGGAGAGTGTTGAGGAACAAGAACAATTAGGAAATAAACACTAGTGTACACTTCAGGGCATTAATTAAGAGAACCGCTTCGCTAAGAGTGGCTTCGTCAGTCCTAATTATGAAGTCACTGGTGGCGAAACGTTTTCTTTATTAAATGTCCTGAAGTGTACAAAAGTGACCTTTTTCACACTTTGTGGGTATCACCAGACCATTTACAGCAGAAACATTTAACAGGCACACACAAGCCTTTTAGAGGAGAATGGTAAGTAATGGTGTTTGGAGCTTCATGTGGTGCTGTAGTGTGAGCATTTAAATGGTAAAGAGACACAGCACGTAGAGCTTTATCAAGTTGTGGTCAGGATTTGGCTAAGCGAAACACTGCCAGAATAAAGACGTGTAAATAAGACACAATAGCGTGTCTTATTTGTGACGTTTCGTCCACCAGGGACTTCGGTTCTTTATTTACATGTCGATATATTTTACCATTTTATTGCCAGAATAAAGATGTGCTCTACATACTGCCTCTCTTTACCGTATTTGTAGGAACAGTTTGCTGGCCAAACAATGTCGTGCGCATTTCGATATCTGTAAACAAGAGATGCAATATCACAGAACTATCTCACTGCATCAGCAATGGTCACTTTGTTTCATATGATTCAACCCATTGCCGGAGTGAATTTTGGGCCCAGAGATAGAGCTACTTCATGATATCCCTGGTTGTGAGGCAACACAGTGGTATATTAGATTTAAGTATGCTCAACTGGTCGCCCTGTTCGGAGACTAGAGGCTCCAACGATGGCTGGTGTCGTGAGTATGCGAGGAGGGAGAGTCACTTAGGTTCTGCTGTGATGTTTGTTGTTAAGGTCTTTCACGTCTTCGTTCTCCAGTGAGAGGTCTTGTAGTGTTCTCTCCGAGGCAGTGATCTCAGTGTCACTCAGACCACTGGCGTAGCACCCGGCTCCCTCTTTCTCCTTTAAGTCCAAACTTTCCTGCGCCTGGTATTTGGGAAATCCTAATACGTAAGTTATTATTGGTGGTAGTCTGTTGTCGCTCGAAGCCTCATTCGAACCAATGTTCTGTGTATCATTAATACTTTTTGGAGCCGTTGGATATTTTCCAACTGAACCGTTGGAGACCTTTGGAGATTCACCCGATTTTTCCTGAGGAATTGTGCCCGGATCCTGACACATCTGTGTGACGCTCACGCCTCCTGGACCAGTGATGGTTTGGGCGATGGACTTCAAGGTAACGGGGGAACTTGTTTTGATGAATCTGCTGATGCCTTTGCCATTTTCCGTACTCGCTACCTCGAGGTCCTCAGCGCTGTAGGACGACGACTGACGCAGCACCTCCACCACACTAAACAAGGAGAAAGAGAATATTACAAACAATACCAGTAGTGGAGATGCAACATACATCAACAAACATCAACACACGAGGGTAATTAAGACTAGACAGTGACTTAAACGAAGACACTGGGGACAATATATAGCAATTGAATAAGAATTGTGCATATCTGCCTCACTGAATCTCAGGCTGCTGAAGACAGCCTTAGAGTAGAGCCGAAATATACAGTATTTATTTCAACGACTGTTTTTATAAAAAAAAATGGTATGGTGACACCAATAAGATGTGGAA
The DNA here is from genome assembly GCA_009830355.1 of Cherax destructor. Classification (NCBI taxonomy): domain Eukaryota; kingdom Metazoa; phylum Arthropoda; class Malacostraca; order Decapoda; family Parastacidae; genus Cherax; species Cherax destructor. The sequence goes on from WNWK01000826.1 coordinate 30,495, forward strand.
AAAGACTCTTATGTACAGTTCTTGAACTGGACATAAGAGTATTTCCATTGTTTTATTGTCTCTGTGAACGTAATTGGTTTCGAAAACCGAAAAGTTGAATAATGAGACACATGTGTCTCATGATGAATAATGAGACACAATTGTCTCATTATGAATAATGAGGCACAATTGTCTCATGATGAATAATGAGACACAATTGTCTCATGATGAATAATGAGGCACAATTGTCTCATGATGAATAATGAGGCACAAGTGTCTCATTATTCATCAGTATTGTGTTTACCAGCTATTATTCTGTTTATTCATTACGATTATAACCTGAGTTTACTTCCATAATTTATTTCCAAATTAAATTAAATTTCTGGTGAGGTGTGGCATAGTTGGACTCACATGAAGGTGATCATGATGATGACGTTGAGGGAGGCGCCGAAGAAGAACTGGGCAGCTGGGAAGGTGTCAACAGTGTTGTAGTAGAGGGGGGAGTAAGCTGCGTAGCCCACCATGGGCATCAATCCGTTGAGTGCCGACATCACTGCATTGATGCGACCTGTTGAAAAAAAAAAATATCGAAATCTCTTAACAATCCATTCATTTTAAAATTTCAAAAATATTTTAATTATATTTGAATATCCCCCCCCCCCAACACTAGAAAATCCTAAAAATTTCTTATCTACCAAGTGCTTCAAAAAATATTATCAAAATATTTACTGAATTCATCAGGAAAGCACTGAAGTATTTGTTTGAAGAGAAAACTAAATCAATAAAACTGCAATATTGTGCAACATTTGGGTATCTTTATTCTGGAATAAATGTTGCACAAGGGCTTAATTTATCAACTTGTTGGTATTTTAAACCATTTAATGAAAAATTGCAGTGCATTCTTAAAACAAAGCAAGTAAAGTCTTTGTTTTACCATTTAATGTCACCTTTTTGGGCATTTAAAACGAAACGATCTATTCGTCTCACCTTTCTCCTTGCTAGTGACGAGTTTGGTGGACATGGACTTGAAGGAGATGACCATAGCGTTGGAGATGAGACTTACGAGAGGTCCCAGCCACATGAGGAATGTCTGTGCTGGTCCACTCACCAGACCATAACACACGTACTCCCCTATCATAGAGACGGTCCCTACCACTATCAGTGAGGCGTCCGTGAACGATAACAGCCGCGTCAGGAACGGCACCAGGAACAGTGAACCTGGAGATCACAATAATAATGTTAGTTTAATCGTTAAGCCACACCCCTTCGTTAATTACGGATTTAAACTTTACTACTCTCTTAGTTAATTGGCGATACAATGTAAGCCACTGCCTTCGTTTATTAGGGATAGAGAGTGTCCTACTTCCTTCGTTAATTAATAATTTAATGTAAGCCACTAGCTTCGTTAACTAGTGCTACAATATAAACTACTTATTTCGTTAAACAATGCTACTCCTCAAACTAACTCTTCATTAACAAAATCTCAAGCCACAAATTGATCCGTGCATTAATTAATTGACGTTAATTAATGTGATGGATCAACACATGACTAAGACCAGCGTCAGGACACACTTGTCCTGTTTCCTGACCATCCTTACCTAACTTCACCTCACCACGATAAAGCTTTACACAAACAACACGATAAAGCTTTACACAAACGCTGTCAAACAAAAGCTTGCTTTACACATGTATCTTTTAAAACTTTGAGAATAACTAAAGCATAATGAACACTTGTCAGTTCTCAATAATAACGCAGATAGAGACAGTAACAAAGGATGTTGATTGATCTGTATATTTCGACCCTCTTCTGGGATCCTCTTCAGCAGATATCTGCTGAAGAATATCCCACAAGGGGGTCGAAATATACACATCAATCAACCTCCCGTGTTTCTGACTTCATGTGATTTATTATTGAGCTTAAACCTATGTATAACATTCATTAAAAACACAATGTGAAGTTATACATCATGGAATCCCATACATATCAACACCATTAAGTAAATTGTTTCCCTAAGTTACTTTTGAAGATTAAAATTGTCCGAAATTTCAACATTTACATATTATGGTATATAGCAAATAACAGCCTGCACTGGCCGGAAATCGAACCCCTTGATACTTTAACTCGCCACCCGAGTAGCACGTCGAAATTCCGAGACGCCCTCGACCACTGAGCCATCAATGTGACATTGATGGCTAGGGTGGCGAGTTAAAGTAACGGGGGTTCGATTCCTGGCCAGTGAAGTTTGCTATTTGCTAAAAACACTTGTTCGTGGAAGCATTATTATTATGGTATATGTAAAACGTAATGACGTACATATAACACATTGGCGTATTGACGTACAAAATGCGTATTGACGTACCTAGGGCAGCCAGTAGGTTACGATAGGTGATCCAGTAACCGTAGTAAGTAGCGTCCCAATGTAGGGCCCGACGTACGAACATGTACATGAAGAACCCTGTTACAGAACACATTTATTATTATTATTATTATTATTATTATTATTATATTTATTATTATTATACTTATTATTATTATTATTATTATTATTATTATTATTATTATTATTATTATTATTATTATTATTATTATAGTTATGGTAAAGTGGTAATTCCATAGGGGGCAATGCAGTGCCAGGGGGGAATGGGAGATAATCTGGCTTGATTCGAGGAAGGTGAAAGTATCTTCGTAGTGAGAGAGGGAGGACACAGCCAATAAATACTGGTTGTTCAATACTCACGAGAACACAGGAATTTGAACAAAGTTCATTGTCATTTCGTTCACTACATATGAACTAATCGTGATGTATCTCTAATTAACAAGAAAAAGGCTTTTGTTTTGCTCAATAAGACACATGTGCAACAAATTGCAATAATGTTGGTAGAATTACCCACATGTTGGGTAAATGGCCGCAGGTGTAACTAATGTGACGTTGTATTGTGGCAACGTTTCGCTCTCCAGGAGCTTTGTCAAGTCTACCAAACGTTGCCACAAAAAACGTTGCCACGAAAGACGGAAATATTTGTAAATGTTATGGTGGCCCTGGCAAGAAGAGCCTAAGGACATTTGTGCAACATCTGGGTATCTTTATTTGTAGACGTTTCGCCCTCCAGTGGCTTTATCAATGCAAATTTCAAGGATATGAAGGGAAGACTGTACACCTATATATGATAGATGAGGTAATCAATCCCTCAGCCCTGGAGCTTGTGAAGGCCATCGTAGTCTTGAAGACCACCGTAGTCTTGAAGACCACCGTAGTCTTGAAGACCACCGTAGTCTTGAAGACCATCGTAGTCTTGAAGACCACCGTAGTCTTGAAGACCACCGTAGTCTTGAAGACCACCGTAGTCTTGAAGACCACCGTAGTCTTGAAGACCACCGTAGTCTTGAAGACCTCCGTAGTCTTGAAGACCACCGTAGTCTTGAAGATCACCGTAGTCTTGAAGACCACCGTAGTCTTGAAGACCACCGTAGTCTTGAAGACCACCGTAGTCTTGAAGTCCACCGTAGTCTTGAAGACCACCGTAGTCTTGAAGTCCACCGTAGTCTTGAAGACTACAGTTTACCCATTATGTCGTTGAAATTGTATTGGTAAAGATACTGGATGGCGAAACGTCTACAAATAAAATGTTGCACATGTGTCTAATTCTACATCTTGTCCGTATTGTGTACTATACATGTACAAGGACACTTATGTACAGGTGAGAGTATTTATAGAAGGAAACGTTTCGCCACGAGTGACTTAGTTTGTTTTCCAGTAGGACCAATGAAGACACATTGTGGCGAAACGTTTCTTTTAATAAATGTCATGAATTGCGTATAATTGTCGCTATCCACAGACAGGGAAGAGCACTAAGAACATGTAAATTACCTCTAGCCACTCGTCGTATCATATTACCAGCCATTACGGCCATTAAGACGGCCCGAGCGTTGCCCTCGCGTCTCCTGAACGCTGTCTTGAAGGACTCCACTACGCGCCTCCAGTTGAAGAAGTCCACCACCATCGTAGCAACAGAGACCTTCTTCATCGAGCTGGGTTCTTCTTTACCGGAGCCTCCAGCTTCCAGCTTACTCTTGGCGAAGGGCCCGTGACTCTCCTCGATAAAGATGACCACATAAATAGCAGTGAGGAAATAAGCAAGCAACACCAGGCCTAAAGCCATATTATAATCACTGTACTTAATGATGAGGGCTCCAACTAGCGTACCCAGAGGACCTCCCAAGTACCACATGGAGTTGGCTGTGCTGATGCGAGATGTTCGCTGAGCTTCCTTGCTGATGTCGCTGATGTAGCTGACTGTAGACGTGAGTAGACCGGCGTTTGCACCTCCCAGGGACTCCAGCAGTGTCACCAGATATATTACTTCTACGGGCCAGCTGGTCTGCCAGTTAGACAGCAGGTAACCCCCGGCGTAAACCACGTGACCCACCAGAGTCATCAGTAAAGGTATCTGTCGATGGAATGATGATATTATGTCAATAAATACAATTATAATCATTAAAAAAAGCTAGTGGACCATGCGAACTATTTTAGTATTGGATAGTCAAGTGTTGAGGTGGTCAGTCCCTGACCACAAAAGGCTTCGGAATAAAGTCCCAAAAGGGTTAACATGAGCATATCTGGGTATTTACAATTGATCTTTTATCATTTACAGGCAAATTAAAAAAAAATAGCAGAATTACCTACAAAATATTAGGTTGCGTCTATGTCCTTTGCGTCTATGTCCTTTTACCTATCAAATTTAAGATGTTAGAAGAACGTGAAAGACGTACTAGAAAAACTTGAGCATCTAGCAGGAATGTGTGATCATGTTAAATGAGAGGGAGTCAATGTAAGGGATTCTTGGGATTCGACATGCTGTTGGAGTGTGTGTGTGTGTGTGTGTGTGTGTGTGTAACAATACCTACGAATGGATTCCGTGAAACTAGTTTTCTGTTCTGGGAATTCCAAGGTGGAAACCCTCATGGCTGTCCTTCGAAAGTCGGATGGGATGTTACAATTAATCTATGAACACATGTTGATGGCTGTACTGCCTTCAATTGGTCACCAACATTGGTGAAAAACGATCTGTATTTACGAAAGATGCTGCAGTTGATGGCTGTTCTTCATTCATTTGGCCACAAACATTGGTGAAAAACGATCTGTATTTACGAAAGATACTGCAGTTGATGGCTCTTCTTCATTCATTTGGCCACAAACATTGGTGAAAAACGATCTGTATTTACAAAAGATGCTGCAGTTGATGGCTGTTCTTCATTCATTTGGCCACAAACATTGGTGATGTTGCAGTGAGCAAACACTATTTTCCCAGTGTGTTAGCGCTTTACATAAGCGGGTCAATGAGTGATTTCAGGTTTTTGCGCTAAAGCAAGACATAGTGCACAAACCAGTCAAGAGAGAGAGAGAGTTCAAGGTAATGACTCATAACACCTTCAGGTAAGCAAAAACGTCAAGGATAAATGACTGTCCCTTCAGTTGAGTTCCGCTTCACAGCATCACCACTGACAGATGAGACAGTAAGAAGAAAATATCTCCGAAAAGAGTGTCAGAGGATGCTCTTTGTTGACAAAATTTTCCTTTTCTAGAACTAGTAATAAATAAATAAATAAATAAATAAATAAATATTTAAATATAACATACATACATCATGTATCATGTATCATGTCCAAATAAAATATAATATTTTAATTCATTGTTATGTAACACACACTGGACAAAATATCATTTATGCTCGTTACTCAAACTTTGGGTCTGTGAGAGTGACATGGTGAGGCGAGGCCCAGAGAGTGGCATGGTGAGGCGAGGGCCAGAGAGTGGCATGGTGAGGCGAGGGCCAGAGAGTGGCATGGTGAGGCGAGGCCCAGAGAGTGGCATGGTGAGGCGAGGGCCAGAGAGTGGCATGGTGAGGCGAGGCCCAGAGAGTGGCATGGTGAGGCGAGGCCCAGAGAGTGGCATGGTGAGGCGAGGCCCAGAGAGTGGCATGGTGAGGCGAGAGCCAGAGAGTGGCATGGTGAGGCGAGGGCCAGAGAGTGGCATGGTGAGGCGAGGGCCAGAGGGACCCAGGAGAACAAGAGTCGACAAGAGGACAAATAATACCTCTTGATACATTATACAGCCGGGTTCCAACAGTGCCCTTTAACATTAACAGGAAAGTGATGAATGTTAAATCTCAGCAAATCTCAAGGATCACCAGAGTAGGTAACTCGTGCCTTAAGAAATTCTTATTTATGTAAGTATTACTTAGAGATATTTGCGTACATAATTATGTAAGTATTACTGTCACATTTACTACTGTATTTCTGTAACAATAAAACACGTGATCGAAAAAAACACTTAAGTGTTTTAGTTAGCAAGAACTCATTTAAAATTAAGTACTTTCTAAAATTTTCTCTTATACGTTTAAATATATATTTTTTCATTTATATTAATGTAAAAATAAATAATTTTGTACCAAAAGAACCTTAGAAAACTTACCTAACCTTATTATAACAAGCGCAATTTAATTTAGCCTAATCCAACTAAATATATTTTAGATAAGTTTGGAATAATTTAAGAATAAACAAACACAATGAAATATATTTTTTTTCTTTAGGTTCAGAATGATTTTTGCGAAATTATTGCATACACAAATTTTCGCTTGTCTTATTCGGCAAGAAGAGCGTTGCTATTTAAGGAAAAATCGTAAGTTTTACCTATTCGGCACGACACACACACAGTGGGCACGCGGCCCACTGCCTGGGAGCTGGACGAAGTATTTGACATGTAGCTCTGAGTTGTTATTCATGTTGTTTACTCCCTATTGTATTCTTGTCAATGTATTTTGTCAATGTATTTTGTCTTGAAATAAAGTTTATACACAATCAAAAGATGGGGTGGTAGGGGAAGTGGAATATTCAAATGGCTTCAGAAAGAAATCTAAATATTCTTCCTTGAAGCCTTTTTATCCACTTCTCCGAGGCTATGGGTCCCACAATTTACATCAGAGGTGGACCTCATTTATATATATATATATATATATATATATATATATATATATATATATATATATATATATATATATATATATATATATATTGTTATTGTTGTTCACTGTATTTTCACCACTTGTGGAGATAAATGTGGAATAAAAGGTTTGCAATAAGGAAAGATAACAAGTAACAAGGCTTCCAAAAACTAACCTTACGTCCGTATTTATCACTCCAGGCGCCCATAAACAGCACAAAGATGAGAGGCAACACGGATATAATGATACTGTTGTAGAAGGTGAAGATAGAGAACTCTCTCTGGACTCTCACACTCTCCTCTGGATGAGCTGACAGGTTAGCACACACCTGGGGTCAACAAATACTCTTATTTCCACTCCTTAGAATAAATACGAACACACTCTCATTTGTTTTCCTTACCCGGAAATAACCTATGTTTACATCTAATGAGTCTTCGCTTCCCACGAATGTCATTTACATTCATTTATATCCATGGATTAATATCGCTAGCAACGGGTGTTGTCCATGCAACAAAAAACACGATGGAAAATAGTGAAATTTCAAGCGATTTCGTGATTTCTCACATTATCAAAGATTTCTCTCTAACAATGGGAAAAATTACGAAAGCCCTTGGGATAATACTACTTTTCACCGTGTTTACATTGCGCAATTATAAACATGTGATTAGCTAAGACTAAACCAAAAAATCAATGTTTATCATTCTGTCAAGGCATGAACATTACTTACCTCGGGTGAGAAGCCCAGGTTGACAGAACAGATTTTGTTCATCTGAACGTTTTCCCCAAAGAGGAGCATAGCCTCTTTGCATGCTCCATCAATGAGCATGACGGGTTCCACCGTGATGTCCCTTAGTGCTGTTACTAGAGCTGTCGCCATCTTTCTGTCTTGCTTCTTTTGACAGTCACGATGGTTAACGATGGTTACTGGTGAGCTTTCTTCAACACACGTTAGTGGTGAGCTTTCTTCAACACAGTGGTTACTGGTGAGCTCTCTCCAACACACTGGTTACTGCAAATCTTCCTTCATCAACACATCATTTGCTGTAAATCTTCCACCAGAAACACACCAGTTCCTGGTGAGTCTTGAACAACTAACACTGTTCTTGATAACTCTTCCTCTGCAACACACTAGTTACTGGTAACTAGACCTCCTTCAACACACAGTCTAGTTACTTTCAGTGTTTCTTTCCTGGACTCACCAGTTACCGGTAAGTCGACTGTCCACCTTCAACACCGGCTAGTTACTGGTACATATTCCTCAACCAATACACACACAACAACAAATACCCGTTTATTTTACTACGACACTTGGCAAACGAGTATTGACAGAAAGGATATCTTTTACAGCATAGGTTTATCATCCAGGTTTTCCGAGGCAGTTCTCTTGATGGTAGCAAATCTTTCAAGGGGTCGAAAATATCTCATTGGATGATCACATGGAGGGTTGCAAGAGACCTGCAGAGAGAGTTCAAGTCTTTCAAGGGGTCGAAAATATTTTACTGGTTGGTCACATGGAGGGTTGCAAGAGACCTGCACAGGGAAAAGGTTAGGAGCTTCATTGGCCAGGAGGTGAGGTTTCCTTGCAACTTTATACTAGCTGAGGCAACCTCAGACTGAAGGGAAGAGGGAATCGTCCCACTCATCGAAGTCATCTAGGTGACGTGGGCCGGCTGAAGGAGGTTCGGTTACGGGGGAAAATGAGGAGAGTGGGACGGGATGTGTTCGGGGCGCAAGAATCTCGAGTACATGACGAGTACTATGTATTACAACTCAAGTAACTGGCAATGAGAGTGAGAAAGACCCTATATATATATATATATATATATATATATATATATATATATATATATATATATATATATATATATATATATATATATATATATTATTAGTAAAATCATTACATCTTTATTATTACTATGATCTTTGTATTCACGAGTCATATATATATATATATATATATATATATATATATATATATATATATATATATATATATATATATATATATATATAGGATGGGGTCCACCTCTGGTACAAATTGTGGGACCCATAGCCTCGGAGAAGTGGATAAAAAGGCTTCAAGAAAGAATATTTGGATTTCTTCCTGATGCCATTGAATATATATATATATATATATATATATATATATATATATATATATATATATATATATATATATATATAATTTCGCAAAAATCATTCTGAACCTAACGAAAAAATATGTATTTCATTGTGTTTATTATTAAATTATTGTAAACGTATCTAAAATATATTTAGTTGGGATAGGCTAAATAAAATTAAGCTTGTTATAATAAGGTTAGGTAAGTTTTCTAAGTTTCTTTTGGTACAAAATTAATTTTTTTTACATTAACATAAATGAAAAAAATATATCTTTAAACGTATAAGAGAATTTTTTTGAAAGGACTTAATTTTAAATGAGTTCTTTCTAATTGACCAATTTTACCTATTCGGCACGACAAGTGCAGAGGTCTGATGGAAGTCAAAAGCGTCCTGATGGAGCCACTATGCTACCCTGGAAGGATGGTAAGAAGATTGCTTGGGACTACACCTGTGCTGCCACAATGGCAGACACCTACTTGCCATACTCCGCAGCCGAAGGGGGTGGAGCTGCCAGCCACAGGGAGACCCAGAAGACCCGCAAATATGAAGGCCTTCCCCCTTGCTATAACTTCATCCCAATAGGGTCGGAAACCCTTGGAGAGTGGGGCAAGTGTGCTCTAAAGTTTCTCAAAGAGCTGGGTGAGAAACTCATCATAGAAACCAGGGACCACAGGGCGACCAGCTTCCTCTTTCAGAGACTCAGTGTGGCGATCCAGAGGGAAAATGCCTGCAGCGTTCTGGGCACGCGGCCCACTGCCGGGGAGCTGGACGAAGTATTTGACATGTAGCTCTGAGTTGTTATCTATGTTGTTTTACTCCCTATTGTATTCTTGTCAATATATTTTGTCAATGTATTTTGTCTTGAAATAAAGTTTATATTCAAAAGATGGGGTGGTAGGGGAAGTGGAATATTCAAATGGCTTCAGAAAGAAATCTAAATATTCTTCCTTGAAGCCTTTTTATCCACTTCTCCGAGGCTATGGGTCCCACAATTTACACCAGAGGTGGACCCCATCATATATATATATATATATATATATATATATATATATATATATATATATATATATATATATATATATATATATATACTGATTTTAATAATATTGTTCTCTTTCAATTCATAATTAACTAAAATTTATTAGAACATTTTTAACAGTTAAATTCCTGGGATGAACATCCTCATTTCCAATGCTTTGGTCATAAGGTTAAATATTTGGTTAATGGGGGTTTAAAGGCTATCCACTACTCGAGGGTCACTAAGGCTGCACATATCCTGCTCACCACCAGACAGAAATACTTTAATACCTTATATGGAGGCTAAAGGGAATTCTCAGTGTATATACACAAAGAGACATTCACCTCTCAGTGTATATACACAGAGAGACATACATCTCTCAGTTTATATACACAGAGAGACATACACCTCTCAGTGTATATACACAGAGAGACATACACCTCTCAGTATATATACACAGAGAGACATATACCTCTCAGTGTATATACACAGAGAGACATACACCTCTCAGTATATATACACAGAGAGACATATACCTCTCAGTGTATATACACAGAGAGACATACACCTCTCAGTGTATAGACACAGAGAGACATATACCTCTCAGTGTATACACACAGAGAGACATACACCTCTCAGTGTATACACACAGAGAGACATACACCTCTCAGTGTATAGACACAGAGAGACATATACCTCTCGGTGTATAGACACAGAGAGACATATACCTCTCTGTGTTTATCCTATATAATGTGAGTTACATTTTTATACTGCACGAAGAAATAAGAGTGATTTTTTTTAAGAAGCTGAGGCTGTGTCGATCTGTGTCTTCCACTGGTTACTGGAGAAGCGTCTGCATTGTTACACTCACGTAAAAGTCAACTAGTTTTTTTGCAGAGAGGTGATCCTTGCTGGTGTCAAGACATCTCGAGAGAGAGAGAGAGAGTACCGTAAGGGAGATTAGTTTTTTCTCTCTCTCTCTCTCACTTGTGTACATCAACTGACGTCACAAGACAGAGGTAACACCCGTGTCTCGTTGCATCACTGGTATATAATTCTCTGGCCCCCAAGAGTCTCCGGGAAGTGTATGATGTGAAAGCTGTGTGTGTGTGTGTGTGGGGGGGAGGGGAAGGGGTGATATCATCGCAAAAACACAGCTAGCCATTACTCTGACCCCTATAAATCCTCCTGGTATCTCTGCCTTGTTTGTTAATAGGGGTTTTGTAATCATTCGTCCTCACGAACGTTAGTAAATCTGTATATTATCTTTCCCCCCTAAATACATGGATTAGATTAACCTCTCAGCGTATATACACTCAGAAACATACACCTCTAAGTGTATATATCAAGTCTAAAATGTACGGAAGTGTACATATTAGTGTACGTAGCCCATATATAAAAGTGTACTGCGGGGAAGTAATGTGAGATTTTACTTTCGTAGTCCACCGTGTTCAAGGACAGACTACTGCAAGAAATAAATGTTGTAGTTCTGGAGAAATCTGTAGTGCTTAAAGGCAATTAATATCCCTTCAATTGAGTGTTCTTGCATTTGCTGTTTGCAGATGACACAGTACTACCAATAGTTTTACAAAGATGCAAATGTTGGTATTATTATTATTATTATTATTATTAATTTTATTGTTATTACTGTTATTATTATTATTATTATTATTATTATTATTATTATTATTATTATTATTATTATTATTATTATTATTATTATTATTATTATTATTATTTTAACTACGAAGATGCTGGCGATCCAAGGAATCAGAGATATCCTTCCCTTCCTCGGATCGACACGTATTTTCATTTTCCAGGCACTACATTACCCCTATGGGTTTAGAGTTAGTCCCAAGACTATAATAACAGAGAGAACTGGAGGTGTATATACAGAGAGATAACACCTCTGTATATATATATATATATATATATATATATATATATAGATAGATAGATAGATAGATAGACAGATAGATAATTAGGCAAAAAGCTTTTTCCAATATCTCAAAAAAAAAGTTCAACAATCTCCTCTCGCTATTAGTTGTATTTAAGCTCCGTTAATTGAGACAAGAATTTAAAAGTTCACTCTGAGATTCGCTATGAATTTAACTCTTTTCGGATTCAGGGGACGACTGTAAGTTTTTGACCAGGTCTTACAACGAACCTTGATCGGGTACACTCACTCCTTGCCTGGCAGGCTCTGCCATACTTTTTCTTAAAACTGCGTATAAGCTTTACTTCCAATTCGCTTCTTTTTCTGAATGTATATTTTCTGACATCTCTGTGTTGTAAGAACATGATAAATGTAATGGAAAGAAATGGTATAAAATACCGACACAATGGAAAAATAAACACATAAGCAGTATAATGTGATCCTTTATTGGCAACGTTTCGCCCACACTGTGCGAAAAGTTGTCAATAAAGGATCACATAAGAACATAACTGCTTATGTGTTTATTTTTCCATGACAAATGTAATTTTTTTTTTTTGTTTACCAAATTGTATCCCATTATCTCAAAAAATATTTAGTTATATAATCGACACAGATGTAGATGAATAAGACACATGTGCAATTTTTTGTTATCTTTACGAGGGAAACGTTTCGCCTGCGCTGCAGGCACGTTTATCTTATTCATTTGCTAATCGGTATTGTGTACGTTAAATATAATAAAGGTCTTGATAGCCATAATGTATGTGAAATTCCTTGCCAGGATTAAAATCAATAATTAACGGAACAAACAGGTATAATTTTCATCCCTAGATTGGTCAAATGTGTTGGGCAAGTATTTCTGTTAGTGGATTTGGGTTTGTGAAAGGTCTGCCTGGTATGGGCCGGTAGGCCTCCTGCAGTGTTCCTCCTTTCTTATCTTCTCGTGTTCTAAACGAGCACAGGGGAAGTGTTAGACATGAACGAGGGAGCTAAGGCAAATTTTTCAACAAGTTATAAATCATAACCTTAGCATTAACTGGAACACTGCTGCCATTTTGTATACGACTAGTTAAATATACGTTTTTATCACGTCCATCGTTCCCCTACCAAGGCCTTGTGAGCCCTGAAATAAAAAACACATTTTTCATTTAATAATTCTCTTACCATGACTCACCAAATTGTAATAAAACGATTGCAAACAGACCATGACTCTCTGATCGCGGGTTCTATCCCCGCCCGTGGTATGGTTTGTTTTCTTACCAATACCACATCGAATAGTCGTCTAAATATTCTCATTGGAAATTATCCTTCAGAGTATAGATTTAAATGCAAAATCCTTGAGTCGACCTAAATGAAAAATCCTTAAGTCGACCTAAATGTAAACTTCTTGAGTCGATCTAAATTCAAACTCATTGTCTCGATTTAAATGCAAAATCCTGGAGTCGACCTAAATGAAAAATATTTGAGTCGATTTAAATGCTAAATTCTTGAGTCGACCTAAATGTAAACTTCTTGAGTCGACGTAAATGTTAAATCCTCGAAACGACCATAATTGTATCGTAACCAGCTATCAACACCTATAAAAAGGCCAGTAGAAACCTGACGTTAAAAGTACACATGCTCTAAAGATACTCATTTACGAAAGTAGCTTAGACTCAATAGACTGTAAAGTCTATAAGCAATCTTGTCGGTATTGTAAAGCAATAAAATAATGATTCCAAATGTACTTCTGTACGCAATGTAAAGAGCAACCCAGACCTGTCCTGACTCTTTTATATATATATATATATATATATATATATATATATATATATATATATATATATATATATATATATATATATATATATATGCAAAAGATCACAGTAAACAGGTGATATCAAAATATGCAAGAAAACCACTATGAAAAATAGAAGAATTCCAAGCGCTTTCGTGACTACTCACATTATCAAGGAACTATAACAGGAAACATGACAAGAAGGGCTTATATAAGGGGCGAGACTACACCTCACAGTCACATCACACTAACAAAGACAACACCTCACAGTAGCGTAACATCTCACGACTCTGTGAAGAGGAACATAAGAAAGGACCTGAAACTCTTCCCAAGAATTAAGATTAGTCCAATTTATTATTAAATTCTTCCCAAATTTTATTAATTATAAATGAATCAATTTATATAAACCAAAAGAAATATTCATATTATTTTCAAAACTGCTTTTAATGAAACATGATTCTATTATATTCCTCTCAACCATGGACTTGCTTGATACAACCTTCTCAGCATTTTGAAAATCAATTGGATGGTTAAAGTCTCTACATGAATAAATAGAGCATTAGAATCTTGTCCAGTTCTAATGCTATATTTATGTTGTTTTAATCTTAGTTCAAGACTTTTACCAGTTTGACCATAATAAACTTTATCGCATATTTTACAGGAATCTTATAGACACATCCGTCAGCATTTTGGGAATTTTTATCAAAAGTCTTTTTACTGTATCAAGATTTTTAAATACAACTTTGATATTAAAATTCTTAAGAAAGGAAGGCATATCAACCAAGTTTTCATGGTAAGGAGAACCAACATATTTTGGTTGAATAAGGTTGGTTGTCCCTTTTGGATTGTAAAAAGTATTCCTAGCTATAAATTTTACTGTTGAATTCGAAGTAAATAACTCATTGCCCTTCCTAGATGTTTTTATTATTAAGGGTAACATTGATTTTAAATTTAAAATTTACAGAAAACCTACAAATAATTGTTCCTATGTACACTATTACTCTTCACATCAAGATAGAGTTAAAGTGTCGGTTTTTCTTCAATGTTTTTGAGAGCTTTACGTATTTGTAGTCCAGAGTTCATAGATAAAGAAATCTCTAAAATTTATGAAATAGCTAATGATTTAAAATACCCAAGAAACATAATTGATAAATCTTTTAAAATAGCTAGGAATACTTTTTACAATCCAAAAGGGACAACCAACCTTATTCAACCAAAAATATGTTGGTTCTCCTTACCATGAAAACTTGGTTGATATGCCTTCCTTTCTTAAGAATTTTAATATCAAAGTTGTATTTAAAAATCTTGATACAGTAAAAGACTTTTGATAAAAATTCCCCAAAATGCTGACGGATGTGTCTATAAGATTCCCTGTAAAATATGCGATAAAGTTTATTTTGGTCAAACTGGTAAAAGTCTTGAACTAAGATTAAAACAACATAAATATAGCATTAGAACTGGACAAGATTCTAATGCTCTATTTATTCATGTGAGAGATTTTAACCATCCAATTGATTTTCAAAATGCTGAGAAGGTTGTATCAAGCAAGTCCATGGTTGAGAGGAATATAATAGAATCATGTTTCATTAAAAGCAGTTTTGAAAATAATATGAATATTTCTTTTGGTTTATATAAATTGGATTCATTTATAATTAATAAAATTTGGGAAGAATTAATAATAAATTGGACTAATCTTAATTCTTGGGAAGAGTTTCAGGTCCTTTCTTATGTTCCTCTTCACAGAGTCGTGAGATGTTACGCTACTGTGAGGTGTTGTCTTTGTTAGTGTGATGTGACTGTAGGTGTAGTCTCGCCTTATATAAGCCCTTCTTGTCATGTTTCCTGTTATAGTTCCTTGATAATGTGAGTAGTCACGAAAGCGCTTGGAATTCTTCTATTTTTCATAGTGGTTTTCTTGCATATATATATATATATATATATATATATATATATATATATATATATATATATATATATATATATATATATATATATATAATATATATATATATATATATATATATATATATATATATATATATATATATATATATATATATATATATATATATATATATATATATATATATATTATTATTGCCTCGTATTACATTAAAATCTTCTCAGAACAAAGAACATCCCGAGGAAGCCATGTTGTATTTGTCACCACTCTTACAGAATGTGACTGTGTAATCAAAACAGGATTGGATCCACCGTACCAAGGCTTCGGAAAGCGTCTGGGTGTGTCACACGGTCTTGGGTAGATGCTTCTTTGTTTTGAAAATTGTCGTGAGCCCAGGAAATGCCTAACAGTCAATGAAAAGTTGGGTATCTTTTAGTCGCTCACTTTTTGTTGCTAGGAGTCCAGCTCCTCACAATGGTGCTAGGAGCAACCCATATACTGCTGCTAGGAGCAACCCACATACTGCTGTTAGGAGCAACCCACATACTGCTGCTAGGAGTAACGTAGACACACTTTTGCTAAGGCGATAGACACCCACAGGTTGTTGTTTGGGGCCTAGCCACAAACACATTGTTGTTAGGGCCTACCCGCCACATATTGTTCTTAGGGGCTACCCACCACATAGTGTTGTTAGGCCCTACCCACCACATGTTGTTAGGGGCTACCCACCACATATTGTTACCAAGAGCCTAGTCACCAACAGTGTTGCCAAGGCCCTTGCTTCCCACCCAGTGCAAACTAAGCATTCACATCCGGTGAAAAACTTGTCTTTCTAACATGCTCTCTCACTTGCTAACAGTTAGAATCAGAGATAATACAACCCACATGTCAGACCACATGGTAGAATTAAACTTAGAGATTACTATGGAAGGAGGAGAGTTAAGCAAACACTGTACATAAGTGAAAACCCCACATGAATGAAGTAAAGTAGGAACAAGAAAATTGAGGAATGAACAAGATGCTGAGGGACTGATTACCTCGCCTTCTACAGTCTTCTTTATACAATTTTGCTCGGATGAGGGACTGATTACCTCCTTTTCTAAAGTCTTCGTTCATATCCCTGTACTGTACTGATAAAACCACTGGTTGGCGAAACGTCTACAAAATAAAGACACCCAGATGTTGCACGTCTGCAATGCGTCATTCAGGAAAGTAGATAGACAGGAAGAGTTGAACTACAGACGTGTCTTCTTGGCATGCAGACTTTCTATAGAAATGGAGAAGATAACGAGGAAGAAAATCTCGTTGAACTAAAGAAAATGGACGATTTGCGACGGAGAACCAACAGGGGCAGTGGCGGACCTACGTTTTTGGGGCCTTCAAGCTTGACCTGTTATGGGGTCACCATGACAACCAGTAACGGCTAGCATGATACTTTAACAAACTTTTAATATTTATTTTGACTATTATTTTGTGTTGAATTACACTATATTATTATTATTATTATTATTATTATTATTATTATTATTATTATTATTATTATTATTATTATTATTATTATTATTATTATTATTATTTGAAAACCCCTTCTCATACAGTAGACCCAAAGTTTTTAAGCAATGTGGACTAAAGTGGCTTCTGGGGCCCCTCAGGGATTAGGGGCCCTCAATGTTAATTGGTTTCATAGTAGATCCGCCCCTAAAAAGGAGTTAGAGAAGAAAAATCCACTGTAACGAACCTAACGAAGATCTAAAAGAGAGTTACCCGTACATTGTGGTCCGTGGTTCGATCCCCGGTACGGGCGAACAGAGACACCTGCTGTTCACTTAGTAAGTAGGTACCTGGGTGTTAGTCGACCGGTGTGGGTCGCATCCTGGCAAAAAAATTAACCTAATTTGCCCGAAATGCTCTGAAGTATATAAGTGGTCAGTGACTTTTGGGGCAACGGGAGGCAATAACAGGTAAACGAGAATGTGGTTAACAGAATTCCCGCCTCCTTCGCTACCACCTGTTAGTTATATGAGGTTCTGTTGTTTGTCTGAGCTATGTACTCCAGTGTACCGTTTACGAGTAGTACTGTTCACTCTGTTATGTACAGATTCATCTCTTACTCACTGTTGATGAGTGATTCCAGGTATTACTCACTCCACTGAGTACAGATTCATCTAGTATTCACTGTTGATGAGTGATACCAGGGTATTACTCACTCCACTGAGTACATATTCATCTATTACACACTCTTGATAAGTGACACCAGGTATTACTGACTCCACTGAGTACATATTCATCTAGTACTCACTATTGATGAGTGATACAAGGATATTACTCACTCCACTGAGTACAGATTCATCTAGTACTCACTCTTGATGAGTGACACCAGGTATTACTCACTCCACTGAGTACATATTCATCTAGTACTCACTATTGATGAGTGATACCAGGGTATTACTCACTCCACTGAGTACAGATTCATCTAGTTTTCATTGTTGATGAGTAATACTAGGTATTACTGACTCCACTGAGTACAGATTCATCTAGTACTCACTGTTGATGAGTAATACCAGGTATTACTCACTCCACTGAGTACAGATTCATCTAGTACTCACTCTTGATGAGTGACACCAGGTATTACTGACTCCACTGAGTACATATTCATCTAGTACTCACTATTGATGAGTGATACCAGGGTATTACTCACTCCACTGAGTACATATTCATCTAGTACTCACTATTGATGAGTGATACCAGGGTATTACTCACTCCACTGAGTACAGATTCATTTAATATTCACCCTGTCCTATTTTATAATTTATATCGCTCTTATGCAGTTGTTTTTTAGAGGCTAAACTTGCTTGTCTCGTATTTTAAATTACTTTTTTCCAACTAATTTCAATGTTAACGGGAAATTTGCCGTTCTGATTTCTGTTGTTTGAGTTTTCACCGTTTAACGGTAAGATACGAACGAGTTCATAACGAGTCTCAACAACAGGCCTAACTAAGCCTAAAGCTGCGTAGTTTGGCATCATTAGGGCCATACAGACTTTAGGAGAATGCAGGGCAATGAGGTTTGATCCAAGGACCTAGGGTAGATTCAGTTCCCCCAGATCAAGAGCCCCTTAGCCGGCATCATAGGGCATCTCTCCCTTGATGGTTGGTTGATTACGTTTAAAGACTATCTACTTTAATTACTAAAAGTAGACTTTCACCGTTTATACACTGTGTCTATACACTGAGAGCCTTTTTCATCCCCTTCTCCGAGGCTATGTACAGAGGTACCCATCAATATTTAGTATCAATTTTACTAGAGGTGATCTATCATATATATTATATATATATATATATATATATATATATATATATATATATATATATATATATATATAATATATATATATATATATGTCGTGCCGATTAGGTAAAACTTGTGATTTTGGCTTAAATAGCAACGCTCACCTTGCCATATAAGACAAGTGAAAATTTGTGTATGCAATAATTTTGCCAAAATCATTCTGAACATAACGAAAAAAATATATTTAATTGAGTTTGTTTATTATTAAATTAATGTTAACGTATCTAAAATATATTTAGTTGGGTTAGGCTAAATTAAATTGCGCTTGTTGTAATAAGGTTAGGTAGGTTTTCAAAGTTTTCAGTTTCTCTTGGTACAAAATTATAAATTCTTACATTAACATAACTGAAAAAAATATAAAATATATCTTTAAACGTATAAGAGAAAATTTTAGAAAGGACTTAATTTTAGAAGAGGAGGTGTTGATTCACCGGGAAATTCCCGGCCCGGGTCTTTACCAGATAGCGACCCGGCTTCGGCTCCTGGCGTGGGAGTGTCAGAGACCGAAGTCTCCCATGGAAGGGGTACCCCTCAGCGGCGGGACCAACTGGCCCCAGGCCTAGCCACATTCCCCCACCTGCACGAGGCAGGTAGGTAGATAAACGCTAGGCCTCTCTGGTCTGCCACCTTCCCCGCCCCAAGGAGGCTGACGGGAAGGGCAGGCTTGCGAGCCGCAGATGGTAGCAAGCTCCAACCTTGGCACCTACCCTGCCCTAGAAGGGCTGGTCATGGTGATCGACGTTAATTTTAGATGAGTTCTTGCTAATTGACCAGTTTTACCTAATCGGCACGACATATATATATATATATATATATATATATATATATATATATATATATATATATATATATATACATATATAATATATTTGTATATATATGTGTATATATAGGCGTGTGTGTATGTATATATGTATGTGTGTGTGTATATGTATGTATGTGTGTGTGTGTGTGTCTATGTGTGTGTGTGTACTCACCTAATTGTGGTTGCAGGGGTCGAGACTCAGCTCCTGGCCACGCCTCTTCACTAGTCGCTACTGGGTCCCCTCTCTCCCTGCTCCATGAGCTTTATCATACCTCGTATTAAAGCTATGTATGGTTCCTGCCTCCACTACATCACTTGCTAGACTATTCCACTTAATGACAACTCTATGGCTGAAGAAATACTTCCTAACATCTCTGACTCATCTAAGTCTTCAACTTCCAATTGTGACTCCTTGTTTCTGTGTCCCATCTCTGGAACATCCTGTCTCTATCCATCTTGTCTATTCGACGCAGTATTTTGTATATCGTTATCATGCCTCCCCTAACCCTCCTGTCCTCCAGTGTCGTCAGGCCGATTTCCCTTAACGTTTCTTCGTAGGACATTCCCCTTAGCTCTGGAACTAACCTTGTTGCAAACCTTTGCAATTTCTCTAATTTCTTGATGTGTTTGACCAGGTGTGGGTTCCAAACTGGTGCTGCATAGTCTAGTATGGGCCTGACGTACACGGTGTACAGTGTCTTGAACGATTCCATACTGTGTGTGTGTGTGTGTGTGTGTGTGTGTGTGTGTGTGTGTGTGTGTGTGCGTGTGTGTGTGTTCAATTTTGGCAATATTCACTAGAGGACTAAATTTTGAAAAAATACACCAATCATTTCACGAGGGGTCACATTATATACCAGTATTATACATGGTGGGAAATTTTTTCGATACCACTCACAGACGGAACTAATAGTTAGAATCTAAGACTTAGGAAGAAGACCTCAAGTCTCAAGCCATGTGTTCCACAGGTCCTAGATTCATTCCAGATAATGCACGATAGTCTTTAATGTGGGCAGACATAGATAGTTCTCGGTAGATTGTTTTGGTTTGGACTTTCAATTCCTCTGCTATCTGTTTTTTCCATTGAGTCCCATCTACTTGACATTTCTCATGACCTGACCAGACTCTGATCTCCAAGATTATTCAAGACTAGAGCAAACTCTGGTCTCCAAGATTATTCAAGACTAGAGCAAACTCTGGTCTCCAAGACTATCCACGACCAGAAAAAACTCTGGTCTCCAAGACTATCCAAGACCAGAACAAACGTAAACATCAGCCAGACAAACTCAGTCCAAACTATCCAAGACCAAGAACAACCTGTCCAGTCACCGTAGATTCCCCTCTACACTCGAGTCTTAGCTACGCCTGAAGACCAGACCAGACTCTGGCCTCCACCACTGTCTTCATTCACTCACTCTCGATACCTGACTACCAGTTCCTTCAGACAAGAGCTGACTCGAGCCTCCAACGCCACCACCTCACACCAGGGCTATCAACTCCTTCACACCACAGTCACCGTGACACAAAAAAAAACATTCTTCCAGACCACACCTAACTCTTGCAACACAAGGACAAAGGTGAAAGACTATAAGAATATAAATCATAAGCAACGTTTCGCTCACCAGCGGCATAATTTATATTAATAAAACTTCTGGTGTTCTTTATTAATAAAGACACAGGTGTTGCAGATTAGAATTAGAATTATCATGAATTATCAGTATAATGATATATAAACTTTAGAAAAATATATCTAAATTAGAAAAAAATACATTCCGTATTGAGCAGGAAAATAAGAGATAGTCTGCAGTATATTGCAACATATGGAAGCAGTATACTGCAACATATGGTAGCAGTATATTGCAACATATGGAAGCAGTACATTGCAACATATGGAAGCAGTACACTGCAACATATCTAAATTGTATTTTGTAACACAGAGTATTAAACTGCAGTTTACAACACATTACAGTATAAAACACACTCTTAAGGCAAAATAAAGCAACACACACACACACAGGATCCATACACAGGTTTATGAAGAGGTATGATAAAGCTCACGGAGCAGGGAGAGAGAGAGTGGACCTAGTAGCGACCAGTGAAGAGGCGGGCCAGATGTGACCCGACCCTCACAACCACAATTAGGTGAATACACACACACACACACACACATAAGACTGGCAAACCTAAGATTAGCGTTCCGTTACCTTAACAAGGAATCGTTCAAGGCACTGTACACCGTGTACGTCAGGCCCATACTGGAGTATGAATCATCAGTTTGGAACCCACACCTGGTCAAACACGTCAAGAAATTAGAGAAAGTGCAAAGGTTTGCGACAAGGCTAGTTCCAGAGCTAAGGGGAATGTCCTAGGAAGAAAGGTTAAGGGAAGTCGGCCTGACGACACTAGAGGACAGGAGGATTAGGGGAGACATGATAACGACATACAAAATACTGTGAGGAATAGATAAGGTGGACAGAGACAGGATGTTCAAGAGATGGGACACTGACACAAGGGGTCACAATTGGAAGCTGAAAACTCAGATGAATCAAAGGGATGTTAGGAAGTATTTCTTCAGTCACAGAGTTGTCAGGAAGTGGAATAGTCTGGCAAGTGAGGTAGTGGAGGCAGGAACCATACATAGCTTTAAGACGAGGTATGATAAAGCTCATGGAGCAGGGAGAAAGAGAGGACCTAGTAGCGATCAGTGAAGAGAAGGGGCCAGGAGCTGAGTATCGACCCCTGCAACCACAAATAGGTGAGTACACACACACATACACACACATACACACACACATACACACACACACACACACACACACACACACACACACAATGCATACACATAACAGCATACGTAGAGAACCCAGGACTTAGAGAGACTTATATTATTGCATGCACACACACACATACACACACACACACACACACACACACACACACACGCACGCACACACACGCATACACACGCACACACACACACACACGCACATACGCACACATGCAAACACACACCTGGTACTGGAAAACTTCATGTACCAACACGTAAGGAATACTACCAGGGAGAGAGGAAAGGATGAACCAGCGAGACTGGACCTAGTATTCACCTTAAGTAGTGCAGATATTGAGGACATCACACACGAAAGTCCCCTCGGGGCCAGTGACCATATGGGTCTTAGCTTTGATTACACAGTAGAGTTACAGGTGGAAGGGGTAGCAGATAGGGCCAGAAGAATGAAGCCAAACTACAAAAAAGGGGACTACGCGGGCATGAAGAACTTCCTAAACGGGGTTCAGTGGGACAGAGAACTGGAAGGGAAATCAGTAAACGAAATGATGGAATATGTGAGAACAATATGCAAGGAAGCTGAGGAGAGGTTTGTACCCAAGGGAAACAGAAACAACGAAAAAGCCAGGATGAGCCCGTGGTTCACCCAAAGGTGCAGGGAGGCCAAAACCAAGTGTGCAAGGGAATGGAAGAAGTATAGAAGACAAAGGACCCAGGAAAATAAGGAGAGCAGTCGTAGAGCCAGGAATGAATATGCACAGGTAAGAAGGGAGGACCAACGACAGAATGAGAATGACATAGCAGCGAAAGCCAAATCTGACCCGAAGCTGTTGTACAGTCACATCAGGAGGAGAACAACAGTCAATGACAAGGTGATCAGGCTGAGAAAGGTAGGAGGGGAGGTCACAAGAAATGACCGTGAAGTGTGTGAGGAGCTCAACATGAGATTCAAAGAAGTGTTCACAGAGGAGATAGAAGGGCCTCCAGATAGGAGGAGAGGTAGGGTACACCATCAGGTGCTGGACACAATACACACAACTGAGGAGGAAGTGAAGAGGCTACTAAGCGAGCTGGATACCTCAAAGGCGATTTGGCCGTATAACATTTCTCCATGGGTCCTGAGAGAGGGAGCAGAGGAGCTATGTGTACCCCTAACAACAATCTTCAACACGTCTATCGAAACAGGGCAACTACCTGAGGTATGGAAGACAGCAAATGTAGTTCCAATCTTTAAAAAAGGAGACAGGAACGTAGCACTAAACTACAGACCAGTGTCACTGACATGTATAGTATGCAAAGTCATGGAGAAGATTATCAGGAGAAGAGTGGTTGAGCACTTAGAAAGGAATGAGCTTATCAACGACGGCCAACACAGTTTCAGGGACGTGAAATCCTGTGTCACAAACCTACTGGAGTTCTACAACAGGGTGACAGCAGTAAGACAAGAGAGAGAGAGGTGGGTAGATTGCATATTCCTGGACTGTAAGAAGGCGTTTGACACAGTTCCACACAAGAGATTAGTGCAGAAGCTGGAGGACCAGGCAGGGATAACAGAGAAGGCACTACAGTGGATCAGGGAATACCTGTCAGGAAGACAGCAGCGAGTCATGGTACGTGGCGAGGTGTCAGAGTGGGCGCCGGTGACGAGTGGGGTTCCACAGGGGTCACTCCTAGGACCGGTGCTGTTTCTGGTATTTGTGAACGACATGACGGAAGGAATAGACTCCGAAGTGTCCCTGTTTGCAGATGATGTGAAGTTGATGAGAAGAATTCAATCGGACGAGGACCAGGCAGAACTACAAAGGGATCTGGACAGGCTGCAAGCCTGGTCCAGCAATTGGCTCTTGGAGTTCAACTCCACCAAGTGCAAAGTCATGAAGATGGGGATGGGCAAAGAAGACCGCAGACGGAGTACAGTCTAGGGGGCCAGAAACTACAAACCTCAATCAAGGAAAAAGATCTTGGGGTGAGTATAACACCAGGCACATCTCCTGAGGCGCACATCAACCAAATAACTGCTGCAGCCTATGGGAGCCTAGCTAACCTAAGAACAGCATTCCGACATCTTAATAAAGAATCGTTCAGGACCCTGTACACTGTGTACGTTAGGCCCATACTGGAGTATGCAGCACCAGTTTGGAACCCACATCTTGCCAAGCACGTAAAAAAGCTAGAGAAAATGCAAAGGTTTGCAACAAGACTAGTCCCGGAGCTAAGGGGTATGTCCTACGAGGAGAGGTTAAGGGAAATCGACCTGACGACACTGGAGGACAGGATAGATAGGGGGACATGATAACGACATATAAGATACTGAGAGGAATTAACAAGGTGGACAGAGACAGAATGTTCCAGAGATGGGACACAGCAACAAGGGGACACAGTTGGAAGTTGAAGACTCAAATGAATCACAGGGATGTTAGAAAGTATTTCTTCAGTCATAGAGTGGTCGGGAAGAGGAATAGCTTGGAAAGCGATATAGTGGAGGCAGGTTCCATACATAGCTTTAAGGAGAGGTATGATTAAGCTCATGGCGCAGGGAGAGTGACCCAGTAGCGACCAGTGAAGAGGCGGGGCCAGGAGCTATGAATCGACCCCTGCAACCACAACTAGGTGAGTACATACTCTCTCACACACACACACACACACACACACACACACACACACACCAGAAACGAGTATGCACAGACAAGGAGGGAGGCCCAGCGACAGTACGAAAACAACATAGCATCGAAAGTCAAGTCCGATGCGAAGTTATTGTATAGCCACATTAGGAGGAAGACAACAGTTAAGGACCAGGTAATCAGGCTGAGGAAAGAAGGTGGGAAGCTCACAAGAAACGACCAAGAGGTATGTGAGGAGCTCAACACGAGATTTAAGGAAGTATTTACAATGGAGACAGAAAGGAATCTGGGAAGACAGAACTGACAGGGACACCAACAAGGAATATGTCAACAAGTGTTGGATGAAATACACACAACTGAGGAGGAGGTGAAGAAGCTGCTAAGTGACCTTGACACCTCAAAGGGAATGGGACCGGACAACATCTCCCCGTGGGTCCTTAGAGAGGGAGCAGAGACGCTGTGTGTGCCACTAACCACAATCTTCAACGCATCCATTGAAACTGGGCAACTTTCTGAGGTATGGAAGACGGCAAATGTAGTCCCTATTTTTAAGAAAGGAGACAGAAACGAGGCACTAAACTATAGACCAGTGTCACTGACGTGTATAGTATGCAAAGTCATGGAGAAGATTATCAGGAGGAGAGTGGTGGAGCACCTAGAATTAAACAAGCTTATAAACGACAACCAGCACGGATTCAGGAGCTTTATGACAAGGTAACGGAAGTAAGACACTAGAGAGAGGGGTGGGTAGATTGCTTTTTCTTGGACTGCAAGAAGGCCTTCGACACAGTTCCTCACAAGAGATTAGTGCAAATGCTAGAAGACCAGGCACATATAACAGGAAGGGCACTGCAATGGATCAGAGAATACCTGACAGGGAGGCAACAACGAGTCATTGTACGTGATGAGGTATCACAGTGGGCGCCTGTGACGAGCGGGGTTCCACAGGGGTCAATTCTAGGACCAGTGCCATTTTTGGTATATGTGAATGACATGATGGAAGGGATAGACTCAGAAATGTCCCTGTTTGCAGATGATGTGAAGTTAATGAGGAGAATTAAATCAGATGAGGATCAGGCAGGACTACAAAGAGACCTGGACAGGCAGGAAGCTTGGTCCAGCAACTGGTTCCTGGAATTTAACCCCACCAAACGCAAAGTCATGAAGATCGGGGAAGGGCAAAGAAGACCGCAGACAGAGAATAGGCTAGGTGGCCAAAGACTGTAAATCTCACTCAAGGAAAAAGATCTTGGGGTGAGTATAATACCGAGCACATCTCCGGAAGCACACATCAACCAGATAACTGCTGCAGCATATGGGCGACTGTCAAACCAAAGAATAGCGTTCCGATACCTCAGTAAGGAATCTTTCAAGACTGTACACCGTGTACGTCAGGCCCATACTGGAGTATGCAGAAACAGTTTGGAACCCACACCTGGTAAAGCACATCAAGAAATTAGAGAAAGTGCAAAGGTTTGCAACAAGGCTAAGGGAAATAGGCCTGACGACACTGGAGGACAGGAGGGTTAGGGGAGACATGATAACGACATATAAAATTCTGAGAGGAATAGATAAGGTGGACACAGAAACAAGGGGTCACAATTGGAAGTTGAAGACTCAGATGAGTCAAAGAGATGTTAGGAAGTATTTCTTTAGTCAAAGAGTTGTCATGAAGTGGAATAGTCTGGCAAGGGATGTAGTGGAGGCAGGAACCATCCATAGCTTTAAGACGAGGTATGATAAAGCTAATGGAGCAGGGAGGGAGAGGACCTAGTAGCGATCAGTGAAGAGGCGGGACCACGAGCTATGACTCGACCCCTGCAACCACATATAGGTGAGTACACGGTCATTCAACACCTGCTCTCTGATCAACCAGGCTGTTAGTCAACGCCGGGAAAGCATTGAACTTTTTCGCTAGTAACTGCTAAGGTTGGAAATCCCATTTGGTAGTCCAATTAGAAAACCGGAGCATGATAGAGCAGTTGCAAAGGAAACAGGAGCATGACAGAGCAATTGCAAGGAAACGGGAGCATAACAAGCAATTGCAAGGAAACGGGAGCATGACAAGCAATTGCAAGGAAACCGGAGCATGACAAGCAATTGCAAGGAAACCGGAGCATGACAAGCAATTGCAAGGAAACCGGAGCATGAAAGGTTAATTGCAAAGAAACTCCTAAATTTGAAGGGCCTGAGAGAAGTGCCTCAGCATTTACACACACTTGACCTTACACTGTGTCAACAGTGTAAGGTACACAGAGAAATATACTGTAGCCATGACGCACTGCCTAGCACAACTGGTCTATACTGAGAGATTAAGTATTGCTCCAGACGCTGAGAGATTAAGTATTGCTCCAGACGCTGAGAGATTAAGTATTGCTCCAGACGCTGAGAGATTAAGTATTGCTCCAGACGCTGAGAGATTAAGTATTGCTCCAGACGCTGAGAGATTAAATATTAAATACTATGACTAGTTAATGTGGTGTAAATGGTTTTTATAAGCTGACAAGTTGCAGAATGAGACACTTGTGAAACAACTGGGAATTTTTACTGAGGAAACGTTTCGCCCGCCAGTGGCTTCAAATAATCAGTTCCTCTGCCTGGAGTCAATATGTTCAGTCCATCAATCTTGAGATATGTGCAGCATATGCTTGGAGACGTGGCTTATATACTGCAGAATACCTGGAGTATACCTGGAGAAGTTTTCGGGGGTCAACGCCCCCACGGCCCGGTCTGAGACCAGGTCGCGTGGTGGATCAGGTCTGATTAACCAGGCTGTTACTCCTGCCGAGTCTTTTGCTTTCATAGGAAGTGATTTTCGTGTGCAAGTTAGGTACTAATCCCTCTAGGATTTTCCAAGTGTATATTATCATGTATCTCTCTCGCCTGCTTTCCGGGGAATACAGATCAAGGGGCTTCAACCGTTTCCAGTAATTTAGGTGCCTTATCGTACTTATATGTGCCGTGAAAGTTCTTTGTACACTCTCCAGGTCAGCAATGTCGCCAGCCTTAAAGGGGCAGTTAGTGTACAGCAGTATTCTAGCCTAGAGAGAACAAGCGATTTGAAGAGAATCATCATGGGCTTGGCGTCCCTGGTTTTGAAGGTTCTCATTATCCATCCTATCATTTTTCTAGCAGATGAGGTAGATACATTGTTGTGGTCTTTGAAGGTGAAGTGAATTATTAGTGTCTTATTACTGGCTAATGGTCCAAGTCGGACCGAAACGTCGTCATAGATTACATTCCCCTATGTGTGGGTTATTTGTGTTTAGCAACGACATGCAATATAGACAAGTTGATGAATAAGACACATGTGCAACACCTAGGTGTCTTTGTGGTGAAGACGTTTAGCCAACCAGTGGCTTTATCAGTTCACCACACAAGTTATGTGAAGATGCTGAACTGGAGACAGTTGAAGATGAAGTAATCAGTCACTTAGCCTAGAGTCACGAAAGTGTTCACCACCTTAGTCTTGGAATAATGGGTGAACAAACACTGCTTGATGCGTGGTTGGGGCAGTGAGATCATTGCAAGGTGTATTGCGAGATGGGAACACTGTAGGAGGCCTCCCTTTCGAGATGGGAACACTACAGGAGGCATCTACGTGATGTCTTGTACATTTCCTTCAACATCAGCTAGGAATACTTCGAAGATGTCAGGTGTACAATCTGGTTCCTTTGTACCAAACAGCCGTTAGGTCAGGTAAGGTTCGTCAGGAAACAGGACAAGCGTTTCCTGACGCGGGTGTTAGTCAGATGATGACCCGTCGTTGGAGCTTTTGGTCATTTGACCGAGGCCTTCCGCTGGCTTACCAGTCCACCCTTTTAAAAAGGTATGGCAGCCGTTGTTGATGCTGTGAGTCGTGCAGACACCCAGGTGTTTTTTCAAGCTGATTTGTAGGCTACAAGTAGGCCTCTCAGCCCAGAGATAACATTATATTCATTGTTCATTTAAGTGACGGACGATTCTTAACCCAGTGTACGTGGAGACACCCAGTGTACGTAGAGACACCCAGTGTACGTAGAGACACCCAGTGTACGTAGAGACACCCAGTGTACGTAGACACAAAGTGTACGTGGAGACACCCAGTTATCTCAAGATCTGAAGGAAATAACATTCTCACGGACAACTTGATCTTCTGGTGAACAACAAGGACAGGTTGCAGAAGTGACTGTTCCCGGGAGCCAGGATGCCATGGGTCAGAATGTGTATATATGTCATGTTTTTTTTTTTGTCCAAGGCAGAACCTGCCAGGGTAACCAGTTGGCCAAGATAATCTTAAAAATTAATTAAACCAAGCCAGATACTAAGACGATGTGTCTGAGGTCTTATATGTATCAGGTTTAATTGCAATAATATATATATATATATATATATATATATATATATATGTCGTGCCGATTAGGTAAAACTTGCCATATAAGACAAGTGAAAATTTGTGTATGCAATAATTTCGCCAAAATCATTCTGAACATAACGAAAAAAATATATTTCATTGTGTTTGTTTATTATTAAATTAATGTTAACGTATCAAAAATATATTTAGTTGGGTTAGGCTAAATTAAATTGCACTTGTTGTAATAAGGTTAGGTAGGTTTTCAAAGTTTCTCTTGGTACAAAATTATAAATTTTAACATTAACATAAATGAAAAAAAAATATCTTTAAATGTATAAGAGAAATTTTTAGAAAGGACTTAATTTTAAATGAGTTCTTGCTAATTGACCAGTTTTACCTAATCGGCACGACATATATATATATATATATATATATATATATATATATATATATATATATATATATATATATATATATATATAATGTCGTGCCGAATAAGTAAAACTTGCAATTTTGGCTTAAATAGCAACGTTCTTCTTGCCGAATAAGACAAACGAAAATTTGTGTATGCAATAATTTCGCAAAAATCATTCTGAACCTAACGAAAAAAATATATTTCATTGTGTTTGTGTATTATTAAATTATTGTAAACTTATGTAAAATATATTTAGCTGGATTAGGCTAAATTAAATTGCGCTTGTCATAATAATGTTAGGTAAATTTTCTAAGCAAATTTAAACAAATCTAATTCTATTTCAATGCGGAAACTCAGTTAATTAGGAAATGAAATCAGGAAGGTGGAATTAGTAATCTGAGGAAGGGGAGTTCTGTTCCAGTTCCTCGGATCAAGAGACCTTCAAGTGGCACCTACCTTTCAAAGGTCATCTTTGCTATACACAGAGGTAGACTGCTTAAAAGGTCCAGCTGCCGAGGTGGGGAAGTCAGTACCTCAGAGGTACCGCCAGTGAGCAATTGTTCTGATGCTGTGGCAAGGTACCACTGTGCTACCTTACGTGAGGTAGCACTGTGGTACAGCACTGTGCTACCTTACGTGAGGTAGCACTGTGGTACAGCACTGTGCTACCTTACGTGAGGTAGCACTGTGGAGTAGCACTGTGGTACCAAACTGAGGTAAAATAACATAAATGACTTCACACATGGCTGGGCATGTGAACGCAGGATCGAGTCCTGGCAAAGCCGCAGTTCTGTTAATGATATATATATATATATATATATATATATATATTTATATACTTTCGATTTTGGCTTAAATAGCAACACTCTTCTTGTGACTGAAGTCACCCACAATTATTAGCTTTGCTCTGCTCGCATGAGTCCTTCTGGTCACTTCAGCCAGTGTGTCGACCATCGCTGTGTTACTCTCATCATATTCTTGCCTTGGCCTCCTGCTATTCTGTGATGGGTTATACATCACTGAAGTGTTCCTAGTATGCAGTCTCTTGCTTCTCCTCTGTCTCCTCTTTCCAGCTCATCAAACTCCCATTGGTTTTTGTTGAGCAGTGCCACTCCTCCACCCCCCCTCTGTTCCCTCTCTCTTTCCTCAGGATCTGACAACCATTTGGAAAAATGACATCTGTTATCATTCCTGTGAGCTTGGTTTCTGTGAGAGCTATTATGTCCGGTGATGCCTCTTTGATTCTTTCATGCCACTCCTCCTACTTATTCGTTATTCCATCAGCGTTGGTGCACCATACCTTCAGTTTCCTCTTCAACACTGTGTTCTGCAGGGTTTGTGGAGGTTGGGGGAGTGGGGGACCTGGTAGGGTGCTGTGGGATTCTGCTGCATAGTGTGCAGTGGGGGCTGTGAGTGTTGATTCTGGTTTGTATTAGGATAGTGTGTTTGGCTGAGGGGTTCTGAGGGTGGTTCTATGTGTGTTTGCACTTGTTGCTCTGTCTGGCTCTGATTGTCTTCTGCTGACTCTATCCTTGTCTCTCTTTCTAGCCCCTTTCATTTATGTGTCCTCTTCTTTCAGTTGCTGTTGTTCTGTTCTCGTTCTGTCGCGTTCTAGGAACACCCTCTTGTATGCTAATGTTTCCTTGAGCCGTGGTTTCTCTTGCAGGATCCCTGTTCTGCACCGTTTCTGTCTTAAAAATCAGTTTGACCGGCCGATTTCTCCGTTTTGAGTACCCCCCTATTCTCTGAAAATTTATTATCTCAGTCATGTCCTCCTCGCCTGTTTCTTTGATGATGTTTTCAATCTGTAGTTTTTCTTTCTGACGTCTTTCATTGTGTGTCCTCCCTTCACTCTTCTGAAACCCATGAACAAAGACTGATCTCTCCCCCTCCTCCTCCTCCCATTGCCTTTACCTCTGTATCTCTGGGTCACATTTGTACATAGCCATTGTCTCTCTTATTTTTTCCTGTAACTCTTGGTGACCTGGTCGTGCCTCTGCATGGGATCTGTCATCTTCTCTATCTGTTTTCCCCTCACTTACTGCTATCACTGCGCCCAACAGCTCGCCCCCTTCGCTCCTCAGCCTTGCTTCATGGACTGATAGGGCCTTAGCTTAAGTCTTGCCTCCTTACTTTTCATTGGCCCCTCGTTTGATAGGGGTGTATCTACTTCAGATGCCTGTAACTAGCTTCAGGGTAGTTCCCTCATCTTCTAGGGCGCGCGCGTGTGTATGTATTCACCTAGTTGTACTCACCTAGTTGTTGTTGCAGGGGTCGAGACCCCGCCTCTACAGTGGCCGCTACTGGGTCACTCTCCCTGCGCCATGAGCTGTATCATACCTATTCTTAAAGCTATGTATGGAACCTGCCTCCACTACATCACTTCTAATGGCAATTCTGAGACTGAAGAAATACTTCCTAACATCCCTGTGATTCATCTGAGTCTTCAACTTCCAACTGTGTCCCATTTCTGGGACATCCTGTCTCTATCCACCTAGTCGATTCCTCTCAGTATTTGATATGTCGTTATCACATCTTCCCTATCTCTCCTGTCCTTCAGTGTCGTCAGGTCGATTTCCTTTAACCTCTCCTAGTAGGGCTTGCCCCTTAGCTCCGGGACTAGTCTTGTTGCATACCTTTGCACTTTCTCTAATTTCCTTACGTAATTAGCTAGGTGTGGGTTCCAAACTGGTGCTGCATACTCCAATATAGGCCTAACGTACACAGTGTACAGGGTCCTGAACGATTCCTTATTGAGATGTCGGAATGCTATTCTTAGATTTGCTAGGAGCCCGTATGCTGCAACAATTATATGGTTGATGGGCGCCTCAGGAGATGTGCCGGGTGTTATACTCACCCCTAGATCCTTTTTCCTTGAGTGAGGTTTGTAGTCTCTGGCCCCCTTGACTGTACTCCGTCTGTTGTCTTCTTTGCCCTTCCCCAATCTTCATGACTTTGCACTTGGTGGGATTGAACTCCAGGAGCCAGTTTCTGAACCAGGCCTGCAGTCTGTCCAGAACCCTTTGTAGTTCTGCCTGGTCCTCGTCCGATTGAATTCTTCTCATCAAATTCACATCATCTGCAAACTGGGACACTTCTGAGTCTATTCCTTCCGTCATGCCGTTCACATATATCAGAAACAGCACCAGTCCTAGGACTGACCCCTGTGGAACCCCGCTCGTCACAGGCGCCCACTCTGACACCTCGCCACGTACCATGACTCACTGTTGTCTTCCTGAGAAGTATTCAATGATCCATTGCAGTGCCTTCCCTGTTACCCCTGCCTGGTGTGTGTGTGTGTGTGTGTTTGTGTGTGTGTGTTTGTCTGTGTGTGTTTGTGTGTGTGTTTGTGTGTGTGTTTGTGTGTGCGTGTGTGTGTGCGTGTGTGTGCGTATGTACGCGTGGGGGAAGATAAAAAGGGAGTAAGGGGAGAGAGGGGAATAAGAAGTGGACGGTGGGGGAGAGATAGGGGAATGAGAAATGGGGTCGAGGGAGGGAGGGGGACAGGGAAGAGATGGGGAGGGGAGAGAAGTTTAGAGAGTGTGAATTAGTGTGAGACAGACACGAGCATACATACAGACACGAGCATACATACAGACACGAGCTGACCATGAAGAACCACGTAGTAAATCTTGCAAACAAGGCAGCCAGGAAGCTTATAGCACTTCGCCGTATCTCGCATCTGCTAAACAGTAGGGGTTGCAAGATTCTGTATGAGGCACAAGTACGCTCACACCTTGAGTGTGCCCCACTTTCTTGGTTTGCCTGCCCCCTTCCCCTCTCATCTGCGACTCCTTGACAGAGTAGAGAACAGATCAAGACGTCTCATCTCTCGCCTGGACCCATCCTGGATAGATCTGTCATTTCAGCAGAGCCTTCAACACAGGAGGGATGTGGGTGGCCTTACTGTCATGTACATGGCCAACATTGTCAAAGTACCACACTTGGCTCCACTCATCTGAGATCATTTATCCCCAGGATGACTCGAGTCTGGAACACATTCGTACAGCATTATGATGTCAACGAGATAAAGTCAGTTGATCAAATGAAAATCCTGTTCCCTACTTGTATGTTTCATAACAATAAAAATGCTTTCAAATGAGCTGATGTAGGTAACAGCTCTTAGCTTGTCAATAAAGTTAGGAACCCTTAACTTGTCAATAGCTTGTCAATAAAGCTAGGGATTCTTAACCTAACCTTGTCAAACCCTGTGTAAAAAAAAAAGAATGAGAGGGAAAGAGAGGAACAGAGAGAGAGAGAGAGAGAGAGAAGAGAGAGAGAGAGAGAGAGAGAGAGAGAGAGAGAGAGAGAGAGAGAGAGAGAGAGAGAGAGAGAGAGAGAGAGAGAAGAGAGAGAGAAAGAGAGAGAGAAGAGAGAGAGAGAGAGAGAAGAGAGAGAGAGAGAGAGAGAGAGAGAGAGAGAGAGAGAGAGAGAGAGAAAAAAAGAGAAGAGAGAGAGAGAGAGAGAGAGAGAGAGAGAGAGAGAGAGAGAGAGAGAGGAAGAGAAGAAAAAAAAGAGGGAGAGAGAGAGAGAGAGAAAGGGGAGAGAGAGGAAGAGAGGAGAGAGGAAAAAGATAGGAAGGGAAAAGATAGGGTATGGTCAGGTGGGATGTCAAGTGTCCTGTGTGTGTATATGTATGGATTGTTTTATTATCCACTAACTCACCTATCCTTATTCCCCTCACTTTATGGATTGTTTTATTATCCACTAACTCATCTATCCTTATCTCTTATCTCTCTGGCTTGGGTCGCACTTATTCTGTTTGAATTTGCAATTATAATGATTTGTGGCAGCAACACCTACACCCGACACGAGGCCAGCCTCTCTCTTCTGGCACTGATTCCACTTTCAATTTGTTTTATATAAATTGTAGCCCTCACCTTGTATTTCGCTTCTCGGGTTGTCCACTCTCCCTGACAACTTTCGTTGATCCCTGTAATGACCTTGGAGGGCCAAAAAAGCATTAAAAACTCACGATCACCATATGATGCTGTTACTCCTGCTGGTGTGTGTGTGCAATGAGCATTGTTCTAGCAGAAGGGTCTTAGACTACACACGCATACGGAGTACAGGCTAGGGGATCAAAGACTGCAAACCTCACTCAGTGAAAAGGATCTTGGGGTGAGCATCATACCGAACACATCTGAGGCGCACATTATACAAATAACTGCTGCAGCATATGGGCGCCTGGCAAACTCATGGCACTGTACACCGTGTACGTCAGTCCCATACTGGAGTATGCAGAACCAGTATAGAACCCACTCCTTGTCAAATACAATAAGAAATTGGAGAAAGTGCAAAATTTTGCAACAAGACTAGTCCCGGAATTAAGGGGTTTGTCTTACGAGGAGAGGTTAAGGGAACTTAACCTGATGATACTAGAGGATAGGAGGGACATGAAAACGACGTATAAAATACTGAGAGGACAGGGCTAGAATGTTTCAGAGACGGGACACAGGAAGAATGCGACACAACTGGAAGTTGAAAACTGAGATGATTCACAGGGATGTCAGGAAGTATTTCTTTAGTCTTAGAGTTGTCAGGAAGTGGAACAATCTTGAGTGATGTAGTGGAGGCAGGAACCATACTTAGATTTAGGAAGAGGTATGATAACACTCTTGGAGCGGGAAGAGAGTGACTTAGTAGCGAAGAGGCGGGGCCATGAGCTGTGCTGTGCATAGTGTAGGCAGGATTCATACATAGCTTTAAGGAGAGGTATGATAAAGCTCATAGAGCAGGGAGTGGACTTAGTAGAGATCAGTGAAGAGGCAGGGCCAGGAGCTATGACTAGACCCTTGAAACCACAATTAGGTGAGTACACACATCAGGGATAAGGAGTTGTGAATCGACCCCCTACAACCACAAATAGGTGAGCACACACCCACACCTCTAGCGTAAGTCATTAGGACTCAAAACCTCGAAGAAGTAGACTAAAAACTAGATCAATAACCACTTAAGACACAAGGAAAATTGTGGCAGAGGTCTACATACCAGCCAAGTGACATTCACACCGGACAAAAACAGCCACTTGTTTCTGCTCAGATTCGTCCAGTAAGAAATGGTCCGAGAGTGTGTGGAAAAACAGTGATATTACTTCCAGGATGCCATGGCCAGAACTGAGAGACATTACGTACACAGGATGCTATGGCCAGAACTGAGAGACATTACATACACAGGATGCCATGGCCAGAACTGAGAGACATTACGTACACAGGATACCATGGCCATAACTGAGAGACATTACGTACACAGGATGCCATGGCCAGAACTGAGAGACATTACGTACACAGGATGCCATGACCAGAACTGAGAGACATTACGTACACAGGATGCCATGGCCAGAACTGAGAGACATTACGTACACAGGATGCCATGACCAGAACTGAGAGACATTACGTACACAGGATGCCATGGCCAGAACTGAGAGACATTACGTACACAGGATGCCATGACCAGAACTGAGAGACATTACGTACACAGGATGCTATGGCCAGAACTGAGAGACATTACGTACACAGGATACCATGGCCAGAACTGAGAGACATTACGTACACAGGATACCATGGCCAGAACTGAGAGACATTACGTACACAGGATACCATGGCCAGAACTGAGAGACATTACGTACACAGGATGTCATGGCCAGAACTGAGAGACATTACGTACACAAGATACCATGGCCAGAACTGAGAGACATTACGTACACAGGATACCATGGCCAGAACTGAGACATACCACGTACACAGGATACCATGGCCAGAACTGAGAGACACCACGTATACAGGATACCATGGCCAGAACTGAGAGATACCACGTACACAGGATACCATGGCCAGAACTGAGAGATACCACGTACACAGTAAGAAAAGATGTTGCTAATGTCTGGGGTCAAGTCTTGTTTGTTTTTCGATTAATTAGTAAGTTAATTAAGGCACAGATATATATAAGTACAATTATCATAATGCAAATTACCCACCTCTGTTGACGGGAGGACCATAGTTGGAGAAATCCTGGAACAGAGGGGTAGAGGAGGAGGAGAGAGAGAGAGAGAGGAGAAAGAGTAGAAGGGATAGAGAAAAAAAGGCAGAGGAGGAGGAGGAGGGTAGGTGAGAGGAAAAGAACAATAGAGTATCGTAAAAAATAACATCAATTCTACATATGGTTTGTTCATATTTAAACTAGCACATAAGAGTGCTTGCTACACTATGCTGAGAGAAACACATATGTGCTTACCACCCAGTGCACCTAAGCTATTCAACAAACATCAACACTTAGGAGAAAAACGTTAGGATGACGTTTCGATCCATCCTGGAACATTTTTGGGCCATTTTCCCTGGACCATCGTCCTGGACCATTATCCTGGATCAATGTTTAAAGCCTATAAATTACACTAAGGTCATTGAGACTGCAAGTGACCTTTATCACCGCCAAACAATAATACTTTTATACCTAAAATTGGGATTAAACTATACTCGCAGCATATATACACTGAGATACATACACATCTGTGTATATACACTGAGATACATGCACATCTGTGTATATACACTGAGATACATGCACATCTGTGTATATACACTGAGATACATACACATCTTTGTGTATATACACTGAGAGACATGCACATCTTTGTGTATATACACTGCGAGACATACACTTCTCTGAGTATATGCACTGAGAGACATACACCTCTCTGTGTATATACAGTGAGAGACATACACCTCTCTGTGTATAAATAGTGAATGTAGAACATTTACTAACTCATATCATCTGTAATACACCTCATACTGTAATACACCTCATACTGTAATACACGTCATACTGTAATACACCTCATACTGTAATACACCTCATACTGTAATACACCTCATACTGTAATACACCTCATACTGTAATACACACTCATACTGTAATACACCTCATACTGTAATACACCTCATACTGTAATAAACCTCATACTGTAATAAACCTCATACTGTAATACTGTAATAAATATGTAACCAGTTTGTAACAATGTATGTGTAGATAAATGGTTGAGAGAACCGACAAGCTGATGAATTAGACACATGTTTCTCCACACAGTGGCTTCATCAGTCCTAAACAAAGTAGAATGGTGAAGATCAGAAGGAGTCTGAGGTAATCAGTCCCTCATTCTTGAAAAGACTGATGGACTCTTAACTATTTGGAAATTAGCACAGCTGAAGCAGATGTGCTAATTTTCTAAGGCAATGGAACACCTGTATTTAGATTTAGACCAAAATTAGGTATTTAGAGGATTGTAAGTGAAGACATATCCCTCTCAGTACTTCCTAGGCAGGTTACTACAGTCAGTACTTCCTAGACAGGTTACTACAGTCAGTACTTCCTAGACAGGTTACTACAGTCAGTACTTCCTAGACAGGTTACTACAGTCAGTACTTCCTAGACAGGTTACTACAGTCAGTACTTCCTAGACAGGTTACTACAGTCAGTACTTCCTAGACAGGTTACTACAGTCAGTACTTCCTAGACAGGTTACTACAGTCAGTACTTTCTAGACAGGTTACTACAGTCAGTACTTCCTAGACAGGTTACTACAGTCAGTACTTCCTAGACAGGTTACAACAGTCAGTACTTCCTAGACAGGTTACTACAGTCAGTACTTCCTAGACAGGTTACTACAGTCAGTACTTCCTAGACAGGTTACTACAGTCAGTACTTCCTAGACAGGTTACTAAGTCAGTACTTCTAGACAGGTTACTAAGTCAGTTCTTCCTAGACAGGTTACTACAGTCAGTCTTTCTAGACAGGTTACTACAGTCAGTACTTCTAGACAGGTTACTACAGTCAGTACTTCCTAGACAGGTTACAACAGTCAGTACTTCCTAGACAGGTTACTACAGTCAGTACTTCCTAGACAGGTTACTACAGTCAGTACTTTCTAGACAGGTTACTACAGTCAGTACTTTCTAGACAGGTTACTACAGTCAGAACTTCCTAGACAGGTTACTACAGTCAGTACTTCCTAGACAGGTTACTACAGTCAGTACTCCCTAGACAGGTTACTACAGTCAGTACTTCCTAGACAGGTTACTACAGTCAGTACTTCCTAGACAGGTTACTACAGTCAGTACTTCCTAGACAGGTTACTACAGTCAGTACTTCCTAGACAGGTTACTACAGTCAGTACTTCCTAGACAGGTTACTATACACAGTACTTCCTAGACAGGTTACTACAGTCAGTACTTCCTAGACAGGTTACTACAGTCAGTACTTCCTAGACAGGTTACTACAGTCAGTACTTCCTAGACAGGTTACTACAGTCAGTACTTCCTAGACAGGTTTCTACAGTCAGTACTTCCTAGACAGGTTACTACAGTAAGTACTTTCTAGACAGGTTACTACAGTCAGTTCTTCCTAGACAGGTTACTACAGTCAGTACTTCCTAGACAGGTTACTACAGTCAGTACTTCCTAGACAGGTTACTACAGTCAGTACTTCCTAGACAGGTTACTACAGTCAGTACTTCCTAGACAGGTTACTACAATCAGTACTTCCTAGACAGATTACTACAGTCAGTACTTCCTAGACAGATTACTACAGTCAGTACTTCCTAGACAGGTTACTACAGTCAGTACTTCCTGGACAGATTACTACAGTCAGTACTTCCTGGACAGGTTACTACAGTCAGTACTTTCTAGACAGGTTACTACAGTCAGTACTTCCTAGACAGATTACTATAGTCAGTACTTCCTAGACAGATTACTACAGTCAGTACTTCCTAGACAGGTTACTACAGTCAGTACTTCCTAGACAGATTACTACAGTCAGTACTTCCTAGACAGGTTACTACAGTCAGTACTTCCTGGACAGGATACAATACTCATGACAGAAACTCTTGATCCAAGGAATTAGACACTCCCTTCCTCTAATTCCTCGGATCGGACGAGAGAGGCACCCAGATTATATCAGAAGGGCTGTGGCACCTCCGGTTCCTAGGACCAAGGCCACCTCCGCTGGCATTTAGGAACTATGTGACACTACAGAAAATAGAAATTAGGATCGAATACGTCAGGTTCTTCCCCAAATTCTAGATTATTTATAGATTTCTTCACTTACTAGAAAGGCAGAGTCCCGGAGCATCACGGGGAACAAGCATCATGCGCAAGCAACCCATCTAGATGACGCAAAGATCACGTAATATTAGATCTATAAGCAAGTTTTTTCACTCTGGTGGGGCGTCAGTGAGAGGCGAGGCCGAGAGATGCAGCCTCAGTGTGTGGACGCTGGTGAGGTGAGTTTACTCTGACAGGGGGAAGATGTGGGCAAGAAAGAGATGATATTTAGGGAGATGTTAGGCATTTACAGGTGGACATGTGCATAGCATGTGCAGGGAACATGCTGCCTTGATGTATGTTGCCTTGATGTATGTTGCCTGTGTTATGTGGCTGGTATGTGTATGGGGAAGTCGTTGTATGTTGCTTATATAGTGTCCACTATGTAGGGCTAACTCTACACTGGTGTATGATGCATGAGTATGCGTATAACATATATAAGAACAATCCTACATTGATGTATACTGCATATAGCGTTATGTTCAGCATTTATTGGAAAAGACCCTTGCAAGACGTATGCTGATTAGGGCATAACATCTCTAGCATTATTATATTAGCATTTATTTCAATGACTCCTAACTACTTAAAAATGGGTTGGACAGATATTTTTGTTTAGTAGGTTTGGGTTTGAGAAAGCCGTGCCTAGTATGGGCCAGTAGGCCTCCTGCAGTGTTCCTCCAGTCTTATGGTCTTAATTTCTTGTGTTGATTACACAGTCTCACAGACACGAATAAAGAGAATTCTAATTTTGGCAAGTGGGTGGAAATAAGACGTCTTAAGACGTCTTAAAACTCAGTGAATGTTTATTATGGTGTTAATGTTTCGGGGATAAGCCCATCACCATCTTCGGAATCGTATCCTGCAACATGACAATATAATGTACAACGATAGTGAGTAATATAAAATACAATGACTTTAAGAAAACATAAGAAAAATGTAAATAAAAATATGTGATTGACCTCGAAAATTTTGGGATTTTAAGCATGGACAACAGGTGACCATAAGAAAAAACCCTCTTCTATCTTTCTATAACTTTCTATTGTCTGTCACTTTCCATAAAATCTTCCCAAAGGAATCTTAGTACATCTTCCGTATTTCGCTAAAAAAAATGCAGAAGATAGTTACTTAGGTACAACAGAATATATAACACCTTTGTAATATTGTATTTAACTACGTGGTAGCGATCACATTGTACCTGGTCAGTATGTCTTAGTATATAAAAAAATATTGTAGTGAGTCACTGGGGGTAGTACCGACCTTGGGATCCTACTTACGTCAACATGCCTCAGCCTCGTGGGGTGATCCCCAGCTTCGTCTCGCCCAACTCAGATACACTAATATATATAATGTGTGGAGAGAACGTTACCTCAGTACAGTGTGAAGACTCAACGCTCCTGGTGTGCAGGGATTTACTGTGATCTGGCAAGGGAAAGTTGCCGCCTTGAAAGCAGGGACTTACTGTGATCCAAGACGAGGAGGTTGTCGCCTTACACACTGCGTTATTAGTTTGCGTTAGTGAATAAAGAGAGCAGGATGGCGGCTGCTCTGTTGACTGCAATGAGAACCATTACCGTGGAACCCGTCATGCTCATAGATGGAGCATGCAAAGAGGCTATGCTCCTCTTCGTTGAAAACGTTCAAATGAACAAAATCTGTTCCGTCAACCTGGGCTTCTCACCCGAGGTAAGTGTTGTACCTTTCCAGAAAACTTTGTAAACATACCAAGGAACTGATGGGGTTTCAACCCACGGCGAGTGAGTCGTAAAATTCACTCACCATGGATTCAAACCACACCCGTTCCATGGTTTGTTTACAATCGTATTATTAATCAGTAAACATAGTTTGACATTAAATCTCAGCACAGGAGATAAATATATATCAATATAAAGAATATCTATAAAATAAGAGTATTTGTTGACCCCAGGTGTGTGCCAACCTGTCAGCTCATCCAGAGGAGAGTGTGAGAGTCCAGAGAGAGTTCTCTATCTTCACCTTCTACAACAGTATCATTATATCCGTGTTGCCTCTCATCTTTGTGCTGTTTATGGGCGCCTGGAGTGATAAATACGGACGTAAGGTTAGTTTTTGGAAGCCTTGTTACTTGTTATCTTTCCTTATATAAACCAAATGTGTTTTAGTGGTGTACAATAAGTCTGGTAATTATTAATGAATGCAAGAGTAAGTGCAGTGGATTTCGTGGACGATAAAACCCTCTTCAACAAGATAATACTGACCAGAAACAAATATTCACAATTACATAGTTTTTGCTGTCAACGTCATTATTATTTTCGTAATCACAAATCAGCCACTCGTGTTTTTGGTAATTGTGAAAATACAAAATTGACGTAAATGTCTTAATATGCAGATTAATATATCGAGTGAATTAAAAATAGAAACTGGTTTCGAAATGGTCAAAATTTCATAGGTATAATATTTCGTAATATAAATGACAACACCAAAAGCGTTCAGAACCACTATTAACTTCTACATTCAAATTTAAGACATTCGTATCAAATGTGTCTACAATTTCTTGTCATTGGTGTCATAATGTTCTCTAACTGCAAGGTCCAAATAATTGTGATTTCTCTTTACAGATTCCTCTGTTGATAACACTGGTGGGTCACGTGTTGTATGCTGGGGGTTACCTGCTGGCCAACTGGCAGACCAGCTGGCCTGTAGAAGTGATCTACTTTGTGACATTGTTGGAAGCTCTGGGAGGGGCAAACGCCGGTCTTCTCTCCTCTACAGTCAGCTACATCAGCGACATCAGCAAGGAGGATCAGCGAACATCTCGCATCAGCACAGCCAACTCCATCTGGTTCTTGGGCGGTCCTCTGGGCACGTTGATAGGCGCGTTAATCATCAAGTACAGTGGTTATGATCTGGCTCTGGGCCTCGTGTTGATTGCATATTTCCTCACAGCTGTTTATGTTGTCGTTTTCATCAAGGAGAGTCACGGACCCTACGCTAAGAAGGAGCTACAGGCCCAGGGGTCCATCAAGGATGATTCCAGTATCCAGAAGAAGGATGTAAACATTACTACCATGATAGTGGACTTCTTCAACTGGAGGCGCGTAGTGGAGTCCTTCAAGACAGCGTTCAGGAGACGTGAGGGCAACGCTCGGGCCGTCTTAATGGCTGTAATGACTGGAAACATGATACGACGAATGGCTAGAGGTAATTTCTTGTCCCTATTCCCTTCACTGACTTCAAATTGATATAAAATGTTCTCAGACTGTGTAGACACAGAATCCAATCCTCTTTTGACTTATTCATAATGTGTTCTAATGGTTTATGCGTGTTATTTCAGGGTTCTTCATGTACATGTTCGTGCGTCGCGCCCTCTATTGGGACGCTACTGACTACGGTTACTGGATCACCTATCGTAACCTTCTGGCTGCTCTTGGTACGTCAATACTAGCGGCTTATCCTCTTAAATACACCATAATATATAAAGCAGTTTAAAATTTGTGAAAATCTGTGCCCCATACTACTAACAAACATTTAGC
Organism: Cherax destructor; assembly: GCA_009830355.1. NCBI lineage: Eukaryota > Metazoa > Arthropoda > Malacostraca > Decapoda > Parastacidae > Cherax > Cherax destructor. The sequence continues at coordinate 74,142 of WNWK01000826.1, forward strand.
TTTATAAAACTAAACATTGTGGTGATCTACAGGTTCGCTGTTCCTGGTGCCGTTTCTGACAAAGCTACTGTCTTTTACGGACGCTTCACTGGTGGTGATAGGGACCATCTCTATGATCGGAGAGTACGTGTGTTATGGTCTGGTGAGTGGACCAGCACAAGCATTCCTCATGTGGCTGGGACCTCCTGCAGGACTCATCTCCAACGCTATGGTCATCTCCTTCAAGTCCATGTCTACCAAACTCGTCACTAGCAAGGAGAAAGGTGAGTTTACCCTCATACCTCATACTAATGTTTTGAAGATGAATAAACTAGACAGAATAAAGATTTTCTAGATAGAATAGAGACAAGTGATACATCTGATGAAATAAAGTAAATAATTAAATGTACGTAAATACATATTTATTTATTTTTATGTTAAAAGAAGTCAAGTTATTCATCAGTAGTTTGTGGTAGATATATTCAGTAATATATCGCTCTACTCATCACATAAAGGGGCTATAATAATTCCTATTTTAACATCTGATTATCATTTAACTACCGAAAGAGAGTTTTAACATTCATCAACGGTGTTCAACAGGTCGCATCAATGCAGTGATGGCGGCACTCAACGGGTTGATGCCCATGGTTGGCTACGCAGCTTACTCCCCCCTCTACTACAACACTGTTGACACCTTCCCAGCTGCCCAGTTCTTCTTCGCTGCCTCCCTCAACGTCATCATTATGATCACCTTCATGTGAGTCCAACTATGCCACAGTTGCTAACAAAAACATGACTAGTTTAGGGTCGGAATATTGAGCTCCTCGGATTTCATACTATTTCTGTTCCTTCGTTTTTATTCAGACTTTTATTACGAGTTCTTTATGCTTCAATTTTTATTAATTTATTTAATATTTCATTGTTATTTTCTTTATCAGATTGGTAGAAATGCTGCGTCACTCGTCTTCCTACAACGCTGAGGACCTAGAGGTTGGACATAAGAAAACTGAAAACGCCGTCTATAGGTTCCTGAAGAAACGCTCATCCATCACCCTCAAGTCTATCACTCGAACTCTCAGTGGTCCTGGAGGAAGAGTCCTGCAAAAGTGCCAGAACCCATCCATTGCACAACAGCTGCCCAGCATAACAGAAAGCTCGCAAGAAAACGCAGCTGGAGTGAATGCCACTCCAGCAGTTAATAAACATTCAGAGAGCCTCAACTCAGCCGTTGCTTCAGATTCCAGTCTGCCGACAGTAATGTCCAAGAGGCTGGAAATCACAGAGAACATGGCGATGAGAGCTTTGTTCCTGCAGGAGAGAGAGAGTGCTCGTTGTTATTCCAGTGGACAAAGTGATGCAGAGATTACTGCATCAGAGGAGACACTGGGAAAAGCTCAGTTTGATAACAAGGCCCCGAGAGGCCTACCTAGCACAACAGAACATAAACACATCGTCCAGTTACCACATACTTGAAGACTTTGGTAGAATTGAATTCTGTCAACTACACGAAGCTTATTTAAGGTCACAATCTACCCAAACATTATCATTACATACTCTAATCCCCAAGATAAGGATTAAAGTGAAGTCAATGTATGTTCTTCGGCTTTTATGGAGAAGATGAAGGGGTTGATAATATTTCTGCTACTGTGATAATGAAGACCACATCTATCTTTTCGTACACATTATTTTTTAGGCTATGGGCTATTAGGTGTTATCCTAACTCAGCTCACTGCAAGACCTAGCAGTTGCTCCTACACCCCACTATCCAAGGATACGACCCACAGTAGACACTCCTAGGTACCTATCTACTGCGAAAGGTGAAGAGGAGCAGTAGGTGTAGACCTTGTCCATACGTCTGGTTGATCAGGCGCTGATCCACAGCAAGGCCTGGTCACGGACTGGACCGCGGGGGCGTTGACCCCAGGTACTCCTTCCAGGTAGACATCTGACCCTACCTGGGGATCGAACCCAGGACTTTCTAACTCTTCCTCCGGCTCCAGTAATGGGACAACATATAATGATCATACTGTACAAAAACTATGGAATTACCATAGTCATTATAATGTATATATTTTAATTTATTTAACTTAAAGACAACAATAAAGTATATATTTATATTACAGAACTTAGTATTATTATGTATACTTGTCTTTACCTAATAAGACATAATGTGGCTTAAGGCATTTTATTGAGACGACGTTTTGTAAAGCCCCTGTTGAACGAAACGTCTTGAACTGACAGTCCTTGGTGGAGGAAAAGTCTTGAAATGACAGTCTCTTGTGGGCGAAACGTCTTGAAATAACAAAGTTCCTGGTGGGCCAAACGTCTTCTCAGTAAAATGGTATAAACAGCATATTATGTGGTATTAACATACCTGTCAATAATATAACACCATTGGTGTTATATTTGGTGCCCCGTGGCCTGGTGGCAAATGCTCTCGCTTCACACGGTGAGGGTCCGGGTTCGATTCCCGGCGAAGGGGTGGAAACATCGGAGGTGTTTCCTTACACCGGTTGTTTATGTTCACCCATCAGTAAAATGGAGTTAGTGGACTGGTGTGGGTGGCATCCTGGGGGACAAGATTGAAGGACCACAATGGAAATAAGACAGCCAGTCCTCGATGATGCATTGACTTTCTTGGGTTATAAGTAAGTAAGTAAGTTTATTCAGATATACACAGATACATTTACATAGATTATCATACATAGCAACATATGTGTAGAGAACCTAGGATAACCCAAAAAAGTCAGACAGAGTGATTTATTTCCATTGGGATCCTTTTAGTACCTTAATATTATACACTGTAGGATATATATGTTATTATATAATAAAGGATAAATATTGTGAATAAGGTAAAAAACCTGGGTGGCTAACACTCCCTACCCCGGGTTATCCTGGGTGGCTAACACTCCCTACCCTGGGTTATCCTGGGTGGCTAACACTCCCTACCTCGGGTTATCCTGGGTGGCTAACACTCCCTACCCTGGGTTATCCTGGGTGGCTAACACTCCCTACCCCGGGTTATCCTGGGTGGCTAACACTCCCTACCCTAGGTTATCCTGGGTGGTTAACACTCCCTACCTCGGGTTATCCTGGGTGGCAAACACTCCCTACCCTGGGTTATCCTGGGTGGCTAACACTCCCTACCCTGGGTTATCCTGGGTGGCTAACACTCCCTACCCCGGGTTATCCTGGGTGGCTAACACTCCCTACCCTGGGTTATCCTGGGTGGCTAACACTCCCTACCTCGGGTTATCCTGGGTGGCTAACACTCCCTACCCTGGGTTATCCTGGGTGGCTAACACTTCCCTTCTAACAAGACACGGATTATACATGTTACTCCTACAATATTTGTCAATTTTCTTTCTTACCAGAACGGTAATCAAAGAAAATGAAGATTTTTTGATTTGTAACTATTGTATTAGGTAAGTAAATATACAAGTACATGTACAACTCCTGTTACAGTAACAAGGTATACAAACCATAGCTGACATCAATGACATACTACTATATAGAAAGCCGCTTGTTATGCTGAGCATTTCCCGCAAATTAGGTCAGTTTTGTCCCAGGATACGACCCACACCAGTCCACTAACACCAAGGTACCTATTTTACTGTTTGGTGAACACAGACAACAGGTGTATAGAAATACGCCCAATGTTTCTACCCTCGCTGGGAATCGAACCCAGCCCCTCACCGTGTGAAGCGAGAGAGTTAGCTACCAGAGCCACCAGTGAGTTGGGCATTGAATTACAGTGAGTGTTTGGTAGTGAATTACAGTGAGTTTGGAAGTGAATTACAGTGAGTTTGGCAGTGAATTACAGTGAGTTTGGCAGTGAATTACAGTGAGTTTGGCAGTGAATTACAGTGAGTTTGGCAGTGAATTACAGTGAGTTGGACAGTAAATTACAGTGAGTTGGACAGTAAATTACAGTGATTTGGACAGTAAATTACAGTGATTTGGACAGTGAATAACAGTGTGAGTTGGACAGTGAAAATGCCCTGTACTTCAGGAATTACTCCCTCTCGCCCATACTGACGTCTCCACCACTCTAACGCCACCTTCACCAGTACTACAGATGTTGCGAATGCGATTGAGAAGGTCACCAGAGTGTTTGAGATGTGCTGGACTGATGGTGGCCAAAAGTTTGGAGAGGTGTTTAGCGAGAATTCCTGAGATTTGGTGGGGAGCACTGCCTATTCCCGAGGATATGGGCCTCAATGGGATACCTGGTTTGTGAGTTTTTGGCAGACCGTACATTCTGGCAGGTCTGGGGCCCATATCCTCGGGAATAGGCAGTGCTCCCCACCAAATCTCAGGAATTCTCGCTAAACACCTCTCCAAACTTTTGGGCACCATCAGTCCAGCACATCTCAAACACTCTGGTGACCTTCTCAATCGCATTCGCAACATTAACATCAGAAACAAGAAACTCTCCAGCCTTGATGTAACATCCCTATTCACCAAAGTACCTACTACACAAGCTATCGATCTCTTGCGCAGGAAAATTGACGACTCGCTTGATCTTCCTCTTCCAGCCAGCGATTTCATCGACCTTGTTGAACTATGTGTTGGCTTTACATGTTTCTCTTTCGAAAACCAACTCTTTCAGCAAACTTTTGGACTACCCATGGGATCGCCACTTAGTGCCGTCCTTGCGAACCTATATATGGAACATTTGGAAGCCGAGCGATTTTCCACTATTATTCCCTCTTCTGTCACCTGGCTTCGTTATGTTGACGACATTCTCATCATAACTCCCAGACGCTTCAACGTTCAAGCTCTCCAACACGAACTCAACCAGGTTGAACCATCAATCCAGTTTACACTAGAAGAAGTAGTCGACAACACTCTTCCTTTCCTTGATGTTCTTCTCTGCAAAGCTGACCATGAACTTCGTTTTAAAGTCTATCGAAAACCTACCAATCAACACGATCTTCTCCACTTCTACTCTCACCACGACACCAAAATTAAACGTGGTGTAATTATAGGCTTTTTCCTGCGCGCACTCAGAATCTGCAGCAGTGAGTTCCTTGAAGAAGAATGCTCCCTCATTGAACAAGTTTTTTCCAAACTTCACTATCCTCGTCACTTCATTAGAGACTGCAGACGACGGGCATTAAACATCTTCAACACACCCAGAGAAGACACTGCTGAGAAGAGATACATAGTCCTTCCCACCAACTCCATTTCCAAACAAGTTTCCAACATTTTTCTAAGACCTCATTCCGAGTATCCACCTCCACATCCACCACCATCAAGGACATTACCAGTAACAAACAGGAAAAGCTTCAATCCACGGCAGGGGTATACACAATCCCTTGTAATGGCTGCAGCAAATTATACGTTGGCGAAACATCCAGAGACCTACAAACACGCATTTCAGAACACCAGTACGCAGGCAGATCTGACGACTCAAGAAATGCCTGTGTTCAACACCGAAATTTACACAACCATTTAATCAACTACAGAAACGCAAGACTCATCGCCAGAGAAGACAACACGCAATACCGAAGAATCCTAGAATCATCACTCATCTGTATATCCAACAACTTCAACCAGAACAACGGCTTCTACAACATAGCTGAACCTATTGCCAAGAAACTTCTTCAACGCTATCCCACCTAGAACTCAAGAATGGTACACTGCAGGTCCTTTAAGTCACACTATGTTTTTAACTATCACACTACTTTTAAGACTCACATGCAGCTTTCTCCACCTGACCCAGCATTCTCCACCTGACTGTACCCTATATATATCTCCATGTTGCTCATTTTCCAGGTAGATCTGTCTGTGACTCGATAAAGCCCACTGCGTGGGCGAAACGTTGTCAATAAAGGATCACATTATACTGCTTATGTGTTTATTTTTCCACAATAGAAGGGTATTCCTACAATAGGTAAATAAAACACACAATGCGGATTATACCATTTTATTCTGAAAACGTTTCGCCCACCAGGGACGTTATTACTTGTCTTATTAACAAAGCTGCCACACTAACTTTTCCTCCATTAAAAGAATTAAATAACTTATAATTAAAAATATTTATTATTTTTTAAATTTGCATGCATTTAGGCCCATTGATACCATAAAGATATGGGCCTACAGGTGATACATAAGTCTATTTAGGTACAGGTACACATAAGTACAATTATCCTACATAGTAACATATGTGACAAAATAGTGAAATTCATAGCGTTTTCGTGATTTCTCACATGATCAAGAAATTATGATAATGTGAGAAATCACGAAAGCTCTTGGAACTTCACTATTTTTTTCCAGTGGTTGTTCTATATATTTAATATCACCTGTTTACTGTGATCTTATTGTAATATATGTGTAAATTACCTACGATAACCCCCCAAAAAGTCATATAACGTGACTATGGAGTCCTTGTGATATTATATTATTTAATGCCTAGCTGTAAGCTACAGTAAAAATCAGGCATGATTATAACCTGTGTATATTACAAAAAATATATTGTTTGTGGGGTACAGAAAGTTACGCAATTACTTTCTCTTGTTGTATAAAACCTGGTAGATGTGACTTAATGGGTTGCCAACGATAGTAGGGCTGGGCAGCGGTTGCTTGCTGTTGTAAAGTACCGGTGAGAAGGGAGGGTGAAGGCCAGGTCCGATAGGAACACGTACAAGATTGATAATAGGATAGTCTTCCCCAGCGTCCACAGGTTTCTCGTTTTCTGTCGCAGGTTTCTGGGGAGACTCGTCTTTAATGTTGATGATGTTGGAGGCACCTGACCAACACTCTGACATGTACTCGTTTAGATCACGATTCTCGCACTTGCTCACATATGCAACCCTGATGAGAGAAGAACAATGGCAATAAAGAAGTAGAACACTAAATTATTGTTAAAAGGGAATTAAGACATCAAAAATTCACACTTAGGAAAGGACCCTTCTGGAAATAAGTCACTCTGTCTGACTATATTGGGGTTATCATAGATAATTTACACATATGCTACTATGTTTGATAATTGAAATAACAAAAATTTGTATAACTGTACTTAGAAAAATGTGAGAAATCACGAAATAGCTTCGAAATTTACTATTTTTTCACATTGGTTGTTTTATATATATACATGTAAAATATATAAATATATATATATATATATATATATATATATATATATATATATATATATATATATATATATATATATATATATATATATATATATATATATATATATATATATATATATATATATATATCATCTGACCAGGCTGTTAGTCCTGTACCCTTTCCCTTCCACCTCTCGGTATCCTTAATGATTTTCTGGATGCAGGTCAGGTCATCCGTCAGGTTGTCATCCAGCAGATCTGAAACAGGAACACCAAGTCATTCGCCAGGTCACTAGCCCTACTATGTGCCGTTCTGCTAGCATAACAGGTCATATGCCTATTGGCGAACCAGGTCACAGGATTATTATCAGGTCACTTAGTTTAGGTACCAGTCTATAAGAGCGTGTACTAGGCCAAATACAAATAATCTTACCAGGTAGCATACCAGGTTACGCACACGTACCGTATGTTATGTACATCACATACACGGACAAAAATATTTTTAAAGGAATTGTAGGCAAAGGAGGTTTTAAATGGAAAACAGGAATAAATAAAGGGAATGAAAATGTGCTAAAAATATCTAGCACTGGTTTTGTAACAGAGTTGTGGATGAGTAGAACAGACTTATAAGTCTGACATGATAACCACTTATAAGTCTGACGTGAAAACTACGCAGGGGCGCCATGAGTACACTGAGAGACAACACAGTAAGTATCCGGGGCCCAAGACTGTTCATCTGCCTCCCAGCATACATAAGGGGAATTACCAATAGACCCCTGGCTGTCTTCAAGAAGGCACTGGACAGGCACCTAAAGTCAGTACCTGACCAACCGGGCTGTGGTTCGTACATCAGTTTGCGTGCGGCCATCAGTAACAGCCTGATTGATCAGACCCTGATCCACCACGAGGCCTGTTCTCAGACCGGACCACGGGGGCGTTGACCCCCGAAACCCTCTCCAGGTAAACTATAAGTCTGACGTGATAACCACATATAAGGTCAAGAAAATAGATGAAAAAATACAGAAAAAAATTGTCATGGAAGCCTCAACGGGGAAAGAGAAAAGCACAACATTGTAATAATAATCCAAATCATTGTAGTATTTCATAACATTATGCATAAATACGCAGTAATTTGAAAGCTCAATTTTCGGTCAAATGGCAGTAGGCCTAATGGCCCAAGTATGGGCCAGTAGGCCTACTGTAGTGTTCTTCCTTTCTTATGTTTTTAAACTCACATCTTTTGTCCCGTAGTTCGGTTGGTAGCTCCCTTACCTCACACATTGAGTGTCCGTGGTTCGATGTTCGGTACGATGGAAACATTGGACGTGTTTCCTTACACCTGTTGCCCCTGTTCACCTAGCAGTAAGTAGGTACCTGGATGTTAGCCACCTTACACCTCCTGTCCCTGTTCACCTATCAGTAAGTAGGTATCTGGGTGTTAGTCGACTGGTGTGGGTCGCATCCTGGGGGACAAAATTAGCCTAAGCTGCCCGAAATGCTCTGCATAACCAGGGACTTTCTATATAGTATGTCACTGATGTCATCTTTGGTCTGTATAAGTTGTATCATGTACTTGTAGAAAGAAAGATTATTATTATTATTATTATTATTATTATTATTATTATTATTATTATTATTATTATTATTATTAATTATAATAATAATAATGCGGAAGAATCAATGTGGAAAAATATTTTGGAAAGCATTTATATACAATGACTGACGCTTGCAATGAGTTCCAAGGATGTTGCATGTTTTGCAAATGCATATGTTTATTAATAGAAGACATAATATATTTTAAAGGGATTCAGGAAAACCGGTTAGCCGGACTGGAGGTGGCAAGTACCGAGCCTGCACTCAAAAGGACGGGTGGGAATATGTTGCAGCTTTTTAACCGTAGTATCGGCACGGTTCTGGCAAGACAGTGATGGAGTGAGTGATGATGAAAGTGTTCCTTCTTTTTTCGGGTCACCCTGCCTTGGTGGGAAACGGCCGATGAGTTATAAAGAACAGGACGCTACGAGCCTAACTCTACAGTACTTCTACAACTGTACATAGGCTATTACAAATGGATAATAAGATTTCTAAATAGCTAGTTAGCGGGGTTCTAATGAGCCTGGAGTGGTTCAATACACAAATAGTGCGCAATTAGGAGAGGGGGAGCTTACGACGACGTTTCGGTCCCACTCGGACCATTTACTCTATGTGCGGGTTATTTATGTATTGTTCCAGTTGAGGTATTGAGTCTTTTTCTTCTTCCTTCTGGAGTGGTTGCAATATATTTTGATGATTGTCTGCAGGCGCTGTGAAGGTTTGTGGATGCAATGATGTTGCAAAGTCACTGGTGGGCGAAATGTATCACGCATACAGATTGTCAGGTGTCGCACATGTGTCTTGCTTGTTAGATAGCTGGAATTGTTTGCCTCTGAGCTAGTTTTGGTCTTTCTCTCTCTCTATCTCTCTCTCTGTCTCTGTCTCTCTTTCTCTCTCTCTCTCTCTCTCTCTCTCTCTCTCTCTCTCTCTCTCTCTCTCTCTCTCTCTCTCTCTCTCTCTCTCTCTCTTCTACTCTCCTCTCTCTCACTCTCCTACTTTTCTATCTTTGACTAATGCTGAATAGTTCTTAATCTGTATAGAAGTTGACAGTTCTGCTCAGCAGATAGTCTCGGTGCGGACTTCCGAAAGCACTGTTGTCTTTCCTATGTACTCTCATGTACTCTCTTACCTGTGCATGGCATCTTGCAGACGTTGTTGCCTTGCCACTTGCCATCTTCACACCAGAACTTATTGCTTAGTTGGAAGAGTCCATAGTCCTTACTTCCATCCCAGTTGCCATGATTGACAGCCTCGGTGTTGAATGTGGACTCGTACTGGGCGATACAGACCCCTGTTGTGGTGGTGGTGATGCGTGGTGGTGGTGATGCGTGGTGGTGATCGTGGTGCGTGTGTGTCGTGGTTTTGGTAAGGTAGATTGGGGAATGGGAGTGAAGAGAGTAACAAAATATCAGTGAATAATAAACACAAACGTTAATCTTATCAATACAAATCTTTACAAGAAATGAATTGTCATAGAAATATGCGAAATATTCCTTAGTCACGAACTATTCCAGTATAACTCATTCACGAAATATCCAAACACTCCGCTGTCACGAAATGTCCTTAAATTTTACATATCATTGGAATTCAATGAAAGGATAAGGATTCATTAGAATCCATAGAGACCAGATAAGTATAAACTCTGATGTACAGGAATTAGATTATTATTGAATCTAATCTTCAGGAATTGAGAGCTGTATGTCTGGTATATACACTGAGAGGTGTGTATCTCTCTATGTATTTACATCGAGAAATTCGTATTTCTTAGTGTATATATAGCGAGATGCGAGTATCTCTGTGAATATATATTCCTGTTTTATGTAGTAAAGTATTCTTAATTGATGGTTTATAGGTAAAGTCTCGTGCAGGAGGTAGACTTTATGCTGAAGAAATGACGTAACAGAAGGCATAAAGAGGAGACATAAACAGAAGACATAAACATTGAAGACTTTAACGTGGAACATAAAGAGGAGATGGGCTACAAGGAAAATAGAAGCAGCAAGTAAGAGAGAAGTGAAGGTTTATAAGCTAATGGAGGAGGCAGTTAAGGAAAGATATAAACAACTATTGGAGGATAGATGGGCTAGTGAGAGTGTAGGCAATGGGGTTGAAGATGTATGGGGTAGATTTAAAAATGTAGTGTTAGAGTGTTCAGCAGAAGTTTGTGGTTACAGGCGAGTGGGTGCGGGAGGGAAGAGGAGCGATTGGTGGAATGATGATGTAAAGAGAGTAGTATGGGAGAAAAAGTTAGCATATGAGAGGTTTTTACAAAGTAGAAGTGATGCAAGGAGGGAAGAGTATATGGAGAGAAAAAGAGAGGTTAAGAGAGTGGTGAAGCAATGTAAAAAGAGAGCAAATGAGAGAGTGGGTGAGATGTTATCAACAAATTTTGTAGAAATAAGAAAAAGTTTTGGAGTGAGATTAATAAGTTGAGGAAGCCTAAGGAAAGAATGGATTTGTCAGTTAAAAATAGGTGAGGAGAGTTATTAAACGGAGACTTAGAGGTATCGGGAAGATAGAGGGAATATTTTGAGGAATTATTAAATGTTGATGAAGATAGGGAAGCTGTGATTTCGTGTATAGGGCAAGGAGGAATAACATCTTATAGGAGTGTGGAAGAACCAGTTGTGAGTGTGGGGGAAGTTCGTGAGGCAGTGAGTAGAATGAAAGGGGGTAAAGCAGCTGGGATTGATGGGATAAAGATAGAAATGTTTAAAGAAAGTGAGGATATAGTTTTGGAGGGGTTAGTGATTCTATTTAATAAATGTATGGAAGAGGGTAAGGTACCTAGGGATTGGCAGAGAGCATGCATAGTTCCTTTGTATAAAGGCAAAGGGGACAAAAGAGAGTAAATATTATAGAAGAATAAGTCTGTTGAGTGTACCTGGTAAAGTGTATGGTAGAGTTATTATTGAAAGAATTTAGAGTAAGACGGAGAGTAGGATAGCAGATTAACAAGGAGGCTTTAGGAAGGGTAGGGGGTGTGTAGACCAAGTGTTTACCTTGAAACATATAGGTGAACAGTATTTAGATAAGAGTAAAGAGGTTTTTGTGGCATTTATGGCTTTGGAAAAGGCGTATGATAGGGTGGCTAGGAGGGCAGTGTAGCAGATGTTACAAATGTATGGAATAGGAGGTAGGTTACTGAAAGCAGTGAAGAGTTTTTATGAGGATAGTGAGGCTCAGGTTAGAGTGTGTAGGAGGGAGGGGGACTATTTCCCAGTAAAAGTGGGCCTTAGACAAGGATATGTGATGTCACCATGGTTGTTCAATATATTTATAGATGAAGTTGTAAGAGAAGTGAATGCTCGGGTCTTGGCAAGAGGTGTGGGGTAAAAAGATAAAAAATCTAACACAAAGTGGGAGTTGTCACAGTTGCTCTTTGCTGATGACACTGTGCTTTTGGGAGATTCTGAAGAGAAGTTGCAGAGGTTGGTGGATGAGTTTGGTAGGGTATGTAAAAAAAGAAAATTAAAAGTGAATATAGGAAAGAGTAAGGTGATGAGGATAAAAAAAATAGGTAACGAAAGATTGGATATCAGATTGGAGGGAGAGAGTATGGAGGAGGTGAATGTATTCAGAAATTTGGGAGTGGATGTGTCAGCAGATGGGTCTTTGAAAGATGAAGTGAATTATAGAATTGATGAGAGAAAAAAGGTGAGTGGAGCACTTCGGAGTCTGTGGAGACAAAGAACTTTATCCACGGAAGTAAATAGGGAAATGTATGAGAGCATAGTTATACGAGCACTCTTAGATGGGTGTGAAGCATGGGTGGTGAATGTTGCAACAAGGAGAAGGCTGGAGGCAGTGGAGATGTCATGTCTGAGGGCAATGTGTGGTGTGAACATAATGCAGAGAATCCGTAGTTTGGAGATTAGGAGGAGGTGCGGGATTACCAAAACTATTATCCAGAGAGCTGAGGAGGGGTTGTTGAGATGGTTCGGACATGTAGAGAAGATGGAACAAAATAGAATGAATTCGAGAGTGTATAAATCTGTAGTGGAAGGAAGGCGGGGTAGTGGTCGGCCTAGGAAAGGTTGGAGGGAGAGGGTAAAGGAGGTTTTGTGTGCGAGGGGCTTGGACTTCCAGCATGTATGCGTGAGTGTGTTAGATATGAGCGAATGGAGACAAATGGTTCTTAGGACTCCCTTCAGGGATACCCTGAAACCGGTAGGCCGGACTTGAATCCTGGAGATGGGAAGTACAGTGCCTGCACTCTGAAGGAGGGGTGTTAATGTTGCAGTTTTATAACTGTAGTGTAAGCTGGCGTTTGTCAAGACAGTGATGGAGTGAATGGTGAAAGTTTTTCTTTTTTGAGGGCCACCCTGCCTTGGTGGGAAACGGCCGATGTGTTAATATATAATATATAATATATATATATATATATATATATATATATATATATATATATATATATATATATATATATATATATATATATATATAAAGAGGATACATTATGAAGATGAATTAAGAGGATACATAAACACAGGTGTTCGTACAGTTGTTGACCTGGTCTCGTGGCATCTTGTGTTTACTCTCCAGCAGTGTTGCCAACTCACACTTCTCGAAGATCTTACTCTTGGAGGTCCCTACCACAGCCATCACCACCAGCCATGAGTACGCCAACATCCTGCGATGGAAGAGTACATGAATGTATGTGGAAGTACCTTGGAGTACATGGGGGCACGTGGAAATACATGGGAGTACTTGGGAAAGAGAGATAGCAGATAGGTTTAAAGTTCACACCGAGGCTATCTGCTGTCTAATGTAGATTAGGGACCATCGCATGCCTGAAGCAAGGATAGTGAAGCAGAAGGCTCTCTTGCTACCCTCTGCTCCTCCCCCGGGCCTTTCTAACATTGAAACAGAAGGGAAGGGATCTACCATACCAAATGGTATGGAATTTACGTTAGTGAATGGAATGCATACGTTATTAACTACTACAAATTAGTACTGTTCCTACCTCGGTTACGTAGTCTTAAGTGATGGACTGAACACATCGACTCCAGTTTGAGGGACTGATTACCTCAAACTCCTCCTATTATTCCACCTTTTTCTGCATTGGACTGAAGAAGCCGCTGTGTTGCAAAAGTGTCTCATTTATCAAAGATGTATGTTACAGAGGTTCTTGTTCAAAGTACCACTAGTGCTACAGTGGTGAAAGAGAATGAACACCACTGTACTGACCACCACAAACATCACATCTACTTCTACTTGTTTTAATTTTTAAAGGGATGGAGGGGTAAGCCAGTAGAAGGCCTCGGTCAGATGACCAAAAGCTCCAGCTGTGGCTCATCGTATGACTAAGACCCGCGTCAGGAAACACTTGTCCTGTTTCCTGAAGAAGCTTACCTAACCTACCTTACCTTCGGTGGCTCATTGCTGTTGTTTAAGCTGAATTCAGGAATTCATTATATCGAGTTTGCCCCAACGTAGTATCCAGATAAAGCCAATATTTTCAGAGCATTTGTTCAGCATTTTTCAGCTTCGGTGGGTTGTTCCATTCTGGAATCATTCTAATGGTATAAACGTCTTAATTTACGTTCATGTTGCATCCTCTGCCTCGAAGTTTCTTAAGAGAAACAAGAGTGATTGCTTGGGGTGTCTTCGTATGGTTCTGGCTGATGGTACCAGCCTGGTAGTTCTTCTCTGTACCCTCTCCAGTGATGGTACCAGCCTGGTAGTTCTTCTCTGTACCCTCTCCAGTGATGGTACCAGCCTGGTAGTTCTTCTCTGTACCCTCTCCAGTGATGGTACCAGCCTGGTAGTTCTTCTCTGTACCCTCTCCAGTGATGGTACCAGCCTGGTAGTTCTCTGTACCCTCTCCAGTGATGGTAATAGCCTGGTAGTTCTTCTCTGTACCCTCTCCAGTGATGGTACCAGCCTGGTAGTTCTCTGTACCCTCTCCAGTGATGGTACCAGCCTGGTAGTTCTCTGTACCCTCTCCAGTGATGGTACCAGCCTGGTAGTTCTCTGTACCCTCTCCAGTGATGGTACCAGCCTGGTAGTTCTCTGTACCCTCTCCAGTGACGGTACCAGCCTGGTAGTTCTTCTCTGTACCCTCTCCAGTGATGGTACCAGCCTGGTAGTTCTTCTCTGTACCCTCTCCAGTGATGGTACCAGCCTGGTAGTTCTTCTCTGTACCCTCTCCAGTGATGGTACCAGCCTGGTAGTTCTCTGTACCCTCTCCAGTGATGGTACCAGCCTGGTAGTTCTCTGTACCCTCTCCAGTGATGGTACCAGCCTGGTAGTTCTTCTCTGTACCCTCTCCAGTGATGGTACCAGCCTGGTAGTTCTTCTCTGTACCCTCTCCAGTGATGGTACCAGCCTGGTAGTTCTTCTCTGTACCCTCTCCAGTGATGGTACCAGCCTGGTAGTTCTCTGTACCCTCTCCAGTGATGGTACCAGCATGGTAGTTCTTCTCTGTACCCTCTCCAGTGATGGTACCAGCCTGGTAGTTCTCTGTACCCTCTCCAGTGATGGTACCAGCCTGGTAGTTCTCTGTACCCTCTCCAGTGATGGTACCAGCCTGGTAGTTCTCTGTACCCTCTCCAGTGATGGTACCAGCCTGGTAGTTCTTCTCTGTACCCTCTCCAGTGATGGTACCAGCCTGGTAGTTCTTCTCTGTACCCTCTCCAGTGATGGTACCAGCCTGGTAGTTCTCTGTACCCTCTCCAGTGATGGTACCAGCCTGGTAGTTCTTCTCTGTACCCTCTCCAGTGATGGTACCAGCCTGGTAGTTCTCTGTACCCTCTCCAGTGATGGTACCAGCCTGGTAGTTCTCTGTACCCTCTCCAGTGATGGTACCAGCCTGGTAGTTCTCTGTACCCTCTCCAGTGATGGTACCAGCCTGGTAGTTCTCTGTACCCTCTCCAGTGATGGTACCAGCCTGGTAGTTCTCTGTACCCTCTCCAGTGATGGTACCAGCCTGGTAGTTCTCTGTACCCTCTCCAGTGATGGTACCAGCCTGGTAGCTCTTCTCTGTTCCCTCCAGAGAAAGAGAAAGAGAGAGAGAGAGAGAGAGAGAGAGAGAGAGAGAGAGAGAGAGAGAGAGAGAGAGAGAGAGAGAGAGAGAGAGAGAGAGAGAGAGAGAGAGAGAGAGAGAGAGAGAGAGAGAGAGAGTTGCAAATATTATCTGCCTAACTTCATACTCCAACACCTGCTTCCACCATCCAACACCTGCTTCCACCATCCAACACCTACCTCCACCATCCAACACCTGCTTCCACCATCCAACACCTGCTTCCACCATCCAACACCTGCTTCCACCATCCAACACCAGCTTCCACCATCCAACACCTGCTTCCACCATCCAACACCTGCCTCCACCATCCAACACCTGTAGTCAACATGCTTAATCCTCATTGCCAAAGAAACTCACTTTTTTGCATAAGTTGCTAAAAATATTGCTAGCAATTGTCAGAGTCGTGCAAAGTGAAAAAAATATATATTATAGTGTGTACCGAGGCCAGCTGGTACGTGTGTACCGAGGCCAGCTGGTACGTGTGTACCGAGGCCAGCTGGTACGTGTGTACCGAGGCCAGCTGGTACGTGTGTACCGAGGCCAGCTGGTACGTGTGTACCGAGGCCAGCTGGTACGTGTGTACCGAGGCCAGCTGGTACGTACATGTGACTGTGTTGCAACCCACCACAGGTGTACACCACATTACAAACAATTTCTCCTTTTTCTTCTTCGTCGTCTTTTTCTTTTTCGTTTTTTTCTTCTTCGTCTTTTTCTTTTTCGTCTTTTTCTTTTTCGTCTTTTTCTTTTTCGTCTTTTTCTTCTTCGTCTTTTTTCTTTTTCGTCTTTTTCTTCGTCTTTTTCTTCTTCGTCTTTTTCTTTTTCGTATTTTTCTTTTTCGTCTTTTTCTTCTTCGTCTTTTTTCTTTTTCGTCTTTTTCTTCGTCTTTTTCTTCTTCGTCTTTTTCTTCTTCGTCTTTTTCTTTTTCGTCTTTTTCTTTTTCGTCCTTTTCTTTTTCGTCTTTTTTCTTTTTCGTCTTTTTCTTCTTCGTCTTTTTTCTTTTTCGTCTTTTTCTTCGTCTTTTTCTTCTTCGTCTTTTTCTTTTTCGTATTTTTCTTTTTCGTCTTTTTCTTCTTCATCTTTTTTCTTTTTCGTCTTTTTCTTCGTCTTTTTCTTCTTCGTCTTTTTCTTTTTAGTCTTTTTCTTTTTCGTCTTTTTCTTTTTCGTCTTTTTCTTTTTCGTCTTTTTCTTCTTCGTCTTTTTTCTTTTTCGTCTTTTTCTTCGTCTTTTTTTTCTTCGTCTTTTTCTTCTTCGTCATTTTCTTCTTAGTCTTCTTCTTTTCATTATTATTATATTTTATATTATTATTATTATTATGAATATTATTATTATTATTATTATTATTATTATTATTATTATTATTATTATTATTATTATTATTATTATTATTATTATTATTATTATTATTATTATTATTATTATTATTATTATTATTATTATTATTATTATTATTATTATTATTATTATTTCATTATAATTATTTTTTTATAATTATTTTATAATTATCATTATTAAAAAAAACAAGAGCTAAACCCGTAAGCGCTATACAGCAGTAGAAACACCAGATATGAGGGTGAAAAAATATACATAAAAATCATGAATATGTATATTAACCGATCAGATGCATGTAAAATGTATATTAATATGTAAGCACATGTCATGTAAATCAGTTATATATATTTCAAATGTATATAACCTGATTACTTGCTAAGTGTACTTGACCTCGGGTATACTTGACCTCGGGTATACTTGACCTCGGGTATACTTGACCACGGGTATACTTGACCTCGGGTATACTTGACCTCGGGTATACTTGACCTCGGGTATACTTGACCTCGGGTATACTTGACCTCGGGTATACTTGACCACAGGTATACTTGATTTCGGGTATACTTGACCATGGGTATACTTGACCACAGGTATACTTAATTTTGGGTATACTTGACCACAGGTATACTTAATTTTGGGTATACTTGACCACGGGTATACAGCGCCGGTATTCCTGTGGTAATGTTATTGTTATTACGGAGAAAGAGTTGGTTAATTAAATGGTTGGCTAATGGACCGGTTGGTTAATGGACCGGTTAGTTAGTGGACCGGTTGGTTAATGGACCGGTTGGTTAATGGACCTGTTGGTTAATGGACCGGTTGCTTAATGGACCGGCTGGATAATGGCCCGGCTGGTTAATGGACCGACTGGTTAATGGACCGACTGGTTAATGGACCGGTTGGTTAATGGACCGACTGGTTAATAGACCGACTGGTTAATGGACCGGCTGGTTAATGCACCCGCTGGTTAATGGACCGGTTATTCTGACGAAGAATCGCGTCAGGAAAATTTGTCCTGACGAACAAAACACGCATAATAAAGTTTTAAAATAATCGTAAGAACGTTGGCCGAGGGGCGAGACGAGGGGCGAGACGAGGGGCGAGACACAAGTTCTAAAACGAGTTTAGACAAGAAAAAAGCGCTTGATACCTAGACAAAAGGTGTACTCACCTATTTGTGGTTGCAGGGGTCGAGACTCAACTCCTGGCCCCGCCGCTTCACTGGGTCCTCTCTCTCTCCCTGCTCCATGAGCTTTATCATAGGGATAATACGGTAAAAGTTCCTGATTTTCGTTCTGCCGACTATATTGGACTTAGAGAACACCTGTCTAATCTCGACTGGGGTAATCTAGCTAACGATTACGATGGGATCTGCGTTTATGATTTTTTTCTTAATTAATAATGTACAACGTGCACAGAGTATATTTATTCCCCAAGAGAATTTAGGTCAAATAATAACGATCCCAAATGGATTAACAGGAGGCTAAAACATTTATTAGGGGAGAAAAGAGGAATTTATAGGCGCATCAAAAGAGGAGATGTTAACCTTATTGACCAATATGTTCAGTTGAAAAGAGAAGTAAAAAAAGGGATTAGAAAGGCTAAACGTGACTATGAGATTAAGGTTGCTAATGAATCAAAGACTAATCCAAAAGGGTTCTTTCAAGTGTATAGGACGAAGGTGAGGGAAAAGGTAGGACCTCTGAAAATTGGGAATGGACAGCTGACGGATAACGAACTGGAAATGTGTTCTCTATTTAATGACTATTTTTTGTCAGTCTTTACACAAGAAGACGTAAATGAGATTCCAGAAATTAACAATTATTCAGTTCCTGAAGAATTCAAGTTAACTAATATTACTGTCACGAGGGACATGGTTAACAAACAGATAGATAAACTGAAACAAAATAAGTCCCCAGGACCCGACGAGTTGTTTTCCAGGGTACTTAAAGAATGCAAGATGGAGCTTAGTCAGCCATTAACGAATGTGTTTAATACGTCCATCCTAACTGGTGTTGTGCCAGAGATGTGGAAGATAGCTAATGTAGTTCCTATATTCAAATCAGGGAATAAGTCAATTCCATCAAATTACCGTCCAATAAGCCTCACATCTATAGTAGGCAAATTATTAGAATCAATTATAGCTGATATTATTAGAAGTCACCTTGAAGAAAATAATTTGATTAATGAATCTCAGCATGGGTTCACGAGAGGTCGTTCCTGCCTAACAAATTTACTGACGTTTTTCAATAAAACATTTGAGGCAGTAGACAGTGATAAAGAATATGATATAGTTTACTTGGATTTCAGTAAGGCCTTCGATAGAGTACCTCACAAGAGACTCTTAAGAAAGGTGGCAGCTCATGGTATAGGAGGTAAAGTTCTAGCATGGATAGAGGCATGGCTTACCAATAGAAAGCAGAGAGTTTCCATTAATGGGGTCAAATCTGAATGGGGATTAGTCACTAGTGGCGTTCCACAAGGATCAGTTTTAGGCCCATTGTTGTTCATAATTTACATAAATGACCTTGATGAAGGAATTGCAAGTGACATGAGAAAATTTGCTGATGATACAAAAATAGGCCGTATGATTCATTCTGAGGAGGATACCAGTGAACTCCAGGAGGATTTGGACAAATTAATGTCTTGGTCTGAAAAGTGGCAGATGAAGTTCAATGTGGACAAGTGTAAGGTACTAGTCCTTGGTAATGAAAATATCCCTCGAATTTATAAACTAGGTGAAGTAGAGCTTGATCATACAGAATGTGAAAAAGACTTGGGAGTCATGGTAAGCAGGAATCTAAAGCCAAGACAACAGTGCCTAAGTGTGCGCAATAAGGCTAACAGATTACTAGGATTTATTTCAAGAAGTATAAGCAACAGAAGTCCAAAAGTTATTTTACAGCTCTATACATCACTAGTGAGACCTCATTTGGATTATGCAGCTCAGTTTTGGTCTCCTTACTACAGGATGGATATAGATTCATTGGAGAACATACAAAGAAGAATGACTAAAATGATTTACAGTATAAGAAATCTCCCTTATGAAGATAGACTTAGAGCGTTGAATCTCCACTCTCTGGAGAGACGTAGAATGAGGGGAGATATCATCGAGGTGTACAAGTGGATGATGGGCATAAACAAAGGAGATATTAATAAAATACTGAGGATATCGAACCAAGTAAGAACCAGAAATAACGGATTTAAATTGGATAAATTTAGATTCAGAAAGGACATAGGCAAGTACTGGTTTTCGAACAGAGTTGTAGATGCGTGGAACAATCTTCCGAGTAGGGTGATAGAGGCTAGGACCTTGGGTGGCTTTAAAAAGAGATTGGACAAATATATGAGTGGGAGGGGCTGGGTTTGATTGGTGTCGTGAGTACGGGAATAAATTCTTAGGTAGTGGTGGTTTTGATATGGACCTGCCTTGTATGGGCCAGTAGGCCTTCTGCAGTGTTCCTCCATTCTTATGTTCTTATGTTCTATGTATGGTTCCTGCCTCCACTACCTCACTTTCCAGACTATTTATTCCACTGTGTGTGTGTGAGTGTGTGTGTGTGTGTGTGTGTGTGAGTGTGTGTGAGTGTGTGTGTGTGTGTGAGTGTGTGTGTGTGTGAGTTTGTGTGAGTGTGTGTGTGTGTGAGTTTGTGTGAGTGTGTGTGTGTGTGTACTTACCTAATCGTTCAGCTGTTATCTTACCTAAGCTGATTTACAGCCCAAGAGCTGTTATCCTACCTCAGCTCATTTCACAGTCCAGTCCTATCTAAGGTATATACAACCCCTTCCCCAGGATGCCACTCAGTAACAGTCGACTAACACCCAAGTACCTATTTACTGCTAGGTGAACGAGGGGATCCGTCATGCCTGTACGTCACTACCCGCCCCCAAGATTGAACCCGGGTCCTTCGATTGTGAGTTGGGTGGCTCCTTACAATCGAATGTCCGAAACATTCAGAGGAATATTGCTTCGAATGCAGTGCATGTGAATGTGTTGTATGGAAGGTGTACATTGTGTACACTATAGAATGTGTACATTATATGTACGTTATGACTTGTACATTATGTGTTTGTTATAACGTGTACATTTTCTACGTTATGACGTGTACATTGTGTACGTTACGACGTGTACATTATGTATACGTTTTAACGTGTACATTGTGTACTTCATGATGTGTACATTATGTGTACGTTATAACGTGTACATTGTGTACTTCATGATGTGTACATTATGTGTACGCTATAACGTGTACATTATATGTACGTTATGACGTGTACATTATATGTACGTTATAACGTGTACATTATGACGTTCCGGTACTTGTACACCTTCCGTCGTACAAACACCGACAAATATATCTCTCTGGAGTTTACTCTAATATCTCTGACTTAGAGATTAAAGTATCCGTGACAGGTATACATAATACATGACATCAACTTAACAAACTTAACAAGGACCCCAATGGAAATAAGTCTGACTTTTTTTTGGGTTATCTTATGTAAAGTACACATTTCCTGGCATGTATGATATCCTGTGCTAACTACACATATCCTGCTATGTATGATCATTTATGTAACTATTTATGTATACATGTTTCCGAATAAACTTACTTAACAAATATCGATTCCAGGCTGAGGGACTGACTACCTCAAACTTCTCATCTGTCACCGTTTTTCTCTGTATAGGAATGAAGAAACCACTATCAACAAACTACGGTTTTGTCATTTATTTACTGCATTTCGCCCACACGGTGGGCTTTGTCCAGTGACTTGATGAGGCCCGCTGTGTGGGCGAAACGTGGTCAATGGGGGATAGCATTACTGCATTTGTATCTATTTTTTCCATAGTATCTGAGATGCTGAAGCTAATTCTTGGGAAGCTTAGGGAAAAGGCTAGACAAGGGAGTGGATAGAAACTGTTGATTTAGAGAAGAACTTGCCTAGTATGGGCCAGTAGGCCTACTGCAGTGTTCCTCCTTTATGCTCAAACTGACCAGTATTTTAATACGTGTGCATAATACATAACACAATGAAAGTTTTTTTAACGAGTACAATAATTTGACCTTTCACGCATCCGCCTTAGCGTGACCTTTCTCTTAATATCTCTCTATAAAAAGATCCTTTCACTTTGTCGTAGTGAGACATCCGGCCAAGAAATGTTTGTGTTTGTCCTGGAGAATAACATTATTAAAACACACCACGAAAAACATCCTCAGTTAGTTTACATAATATGTAAGACTAGTAACTTATTAATAATAATAATAATAATAATAATAATAATAATAATAATAATAATAATAATAATAATAATAATAATAATAATAATAATAATAATAATATCTTTATTTACTACTACTACCAGTACATGTACAAGGTATACAGACCATAGCTGACATCAATGACATACTACTATATAGAAAGCCGCTTGTTATGCTGAGCATTTCCCGCAAATTAGGTCAGTTTTGTCCCAGGATGCGACCCACACCAGTCCACTAACACCCAGGTACCCATACTGATTGGTGAACATAGACAACCGGTGTAGTAAGAAAACACGTCCAATGTTTCCACCCTTTCTCCGGGAATCGAACCCGGACCCTCACCGCGTGAAGCGAGAGCTTTTGCCACCAGGCCACGGGCTACCAGTGCTATGTTAGAAGTGATCAAGATCCCAGGACCGAAACGTTTTCTAATAATGTCCTAGTGCTTACTTACGTGTCTTTTTTAAACCAAGACTACTGATACACATATGTGTAGCTTGCACATGTGTCCCCCGCAGGATATAAACACTGAGAGGGGTTTATCTTTAAGCATTATAAACCTTGGTGATAGATACCAACAAACTGGCTGAGAAAGCCACGTAAACAAACACTAGGACACATTTGATGGAAATTATATAAAATCCCGACAAGTTGATAATTAAGACACATGTGCAACAGTTGGGTTTCTTTATTGATGAGACGTTTCGCCCACACAGTAGGATTCTTCAGTCACATACAGAAGGAGCAGAAGTAGTGAAGTAAAGATGATGTAATCAGTCCATGAACCTCATATAATGTATAATAAAACAACTTTACAGTTCAATAAAGCAACTTTATTGTTCAATGAAGCAACTTTATTGTTCAATAAATCAATTTTACTGTATAATAAAGCAACTTTACTGCATAATAAAGCAACTTTACTGCATAATAAAGCAACTTTACTGTTCAATAAATCAACTTTACTGTTCAATAAAGCAACTTTATTGTTCAATAAAGCAACTTTATTGTTCAATAAAGCAACTTTACTGTTCAATAAAGCAACTTTATTGTTCAATAAAGCAACTTTACTGCATTATAAAGCAATTTTAATAAAGTAACTTTACACCTTACTACAGCAACTTTACTGTTCAATAAAGCAACTTTACTGTTCAATAAAGCAACTTTACTGTTCAATAAATCAACTTTATTGTTCAATAAAGCAACTTTACTGCATTATAAAGCAACTTTAATAAAGTAACTTTACACCTTACTACAGCAATAAAGCAACTATATTGTTCAATAAAGCAACTTTATTGTTCAATAAAGCAACTTTATTGTTCAATAAAGCAACTTTATTGTTCAATAAAGCAACTTTATTGTTCAATAAAGCAACTTTACTGCATTATAAAGCAACTTTAATAAAGTAACTTTATACCTTAATAGAGCAACTTTACTGTTCAATAAAGCAACTTTACTGGTAATATACCCGTTTATCAAACAGATGAATGAGTCACACAAGGGAATATTTACAACGTTCAACCACAGGGTAGATGCCCAGGTCACATGGCATTCTACTACAGGGTAGATGCCCAGGTCACATGACGTTCAACCACAGGGTAGATGCCCAGGTCACATGACGTTCTACCACAGGGTAGATGCCCAGGTCACATGACGTTCTACCACAGGGTAGATGCCCAGGTCACATGACGTTCTACCACAGGGTACATGCCCAGGTCACGACGTTCTACCACAGGGTACATGCCCAGTTCACACAGGGCATTTACCCCTCAGCCACGGGGTAGATACCCTGAGTCAGTTCGGGTAACTGTCCGCTAAACAGGATCGCAGTAAAACTGGTTGATAGTATTTGTAAGGTGAATGACTGGGACAAGTCTAGCTTTTTTTTTTTTGGCTAAGATCGGAGTTAAGCCTTGTGGCACTGTGTCTAGTTTCTCACTGATTATTATTATTATTATACAATTATTATTATCATTATTGTAGTGTGGTGATGATATGTGTCATTGTTACACTGTGTGGTGATATGTGTGATTATTACACTGTGTGGTGATATGTGTGATTATTACACTGTGTGGTGATATGTGTGATTATTACACTGTGTGGTGATATGTGTGATTATTACACTGTGTGGTGATATGTGTGATTATTACACTATGTGGTGATATGTGTGATTATTACACTGTGTGGTGATATGTGTGATTATTACACTGTGTGGTGATATGTGTGATTATTACACTGTGTGGTGATATGTGTCATTATTACACTGTGTGGTGATATGTGTGATTATTACACTGTGTGGTGATATGTGTGATTATTACACTGTGTGGTGATATGTGTGATTATTACACTGTGTGGTGATATGTGTCATTATTACACTGTGTGGTGATATGTGTCATTATTACACTGTGTGGTGATATGTATCATTATTACACTGTGTGGTGATATGTATCATTATTACATTTATGTTATGTGTCATCATTGCAATGTGTGATGTTATTTTTAGTATCACAAGGGTTTAAATTATCATGTTAGAGCAAATCACCTTAAAATCAGGAGAGAAATTGGCTACCTAGATAGAGAAGAGAGAGAGAGAGAGAGAGAGAGAGAGAGAGAGAGAGAGAGAGAGAGAGAGAGAGAGAGAGAGAGAGAGAGAGAGAGGGCCCTACAAGTCACCTAACAGATGCTGTACCTGCTTGACTAACACTAAGCACGTATCTAGTAGCAGTTACTCAGGTGTTGTGGGTTGCATTCTGTGGGAGAGGACCTACTGACCCCAACAACAGTAATCTACACTGCTGGGATTTCTTACATTATCCTGGGTTAATAACAGGCCTATCCTCACCTCATTTCTGTCAGGAGGAAGAAGGAGGTCGACGTGTATACCCTACCACGACTCCCGAGATACTGAGAAGTCACTACCCACATCTTCTCATTTATTCGTTCATAGATAGGTTGCCGTATTAGGTTTGAAGCCTGCCGGCTACACGAGGGTCATTAAGGTTATCACGGTGTGTATACTAAGAAATACTCATCTGCCTGTGTAAGTAGGTACACACACACGTACACACACATTCACACACAGTCGTTCAGGGCTCTGTACACCGTGTACGTCAGTCCCATACTAGAGTATGCAGCACCAGTTTGGAACCCACACCTGGTCAAGCACGTCAGGAAATTAGAGAAAGTGCAAAGGTTTGCAACGAGACTAGTCCCAGAGTTAATGGATATGTCCAATGAGGAGAGATTAAGGGAAATCAACCTGACGACACTGGAGGACAGGAGGGATATGATAACGACATGTAAAATACTGTGAGGAATCGACAAGGTGGACAGAGACAAGATGTTCCAGAGATGGAACACAGCAACAAGGGGTCACAATTGGAAGTTGAAGACTCATAGGAGTCACAGAGATGTTAGGAAGTATTTCTTCAGTCATAGAGTTGTCAGGAAGTGGAATAGTCTGCCAAGTGATGTAGTGGAGGCAGGAACCATACATAGCTTTAAGAAGAGGTATGATAAAGCTCATGGAGCAGGGAGAGAGTGGACCTAGTAGCGACCAGTTAAGAGGCGGGGTCAGGCGTTGTGACTCGACCCCGGCAACCACAATTAGCTGAGTACACACACACACTACAATTACCAGCATAAGACATCCGCTTCGTTATTACGAACACTGCATAAGAAAAGAAGGTTTCGCTATATCAGAATGTTACGCTTCCTGAGACGATGTTACCAAACATTTCTTGAACATTAAACATAAACACATTATAAAACACTACGATAACTGATGACCTTCAGGTCACTCTTCTCCCAGTTAGTGTATTATTATTATTATTATTATTATTATTGTTGTTATTATTATTATTATTGTTTTTGTTGTTATTATTATTGTTTTTGTTGTTATTATTGTTGTTGTTGTTGTTATTATTATTATTATTATTATAATTATAATTATAATAATAATAATTATTATTATTATTATTATTTTTATTATTTTTAATATTTTTATTATTATTATTATTATTATTATTATTATTATTATTATTATTATTATTATTATTATTATTATTATTATTATTTTGCTATCATTGCTATTTTATTTTCTATTATTGTTATTATAAATTTATTAATTTTTATTATTATAAATCAGGTTTGATCCAAGGAAAGGAACAAAAGATCCAATTCCCTGGATCAAGAGCATTCTACATACATCAAGGCAGCCCTTGAAGAGATCAAAACATTTCTGCATGTTGCATGCATGTTGTATGCATGATGTGTGAATGTTGCATGTGTTGTATGCATCTTGCATGTGTTGTATGCATGTTGCATGTGATGCATGTGTGTCACATGTTACTGCTGTACACTCAGGAGAAGATCAACATGTTACCTGCGTAAGTATACTTAAAGTATAAATATATATATATATATATATATATATATATATATATATATATATATATACAAAGAGGTGTATATCACTCATTGTATATACATCAAGAGTGTATATATAATGTATATTCACTGAGAGTTTAATCTCTATTTTAGGTATATAAAGTGTTCTTGACTGGTGGCGAACAGATTACATACAGCTTTAACGACTCTAGTGTAGTAGATAGGCTTTAAACCCCCATTAGAAAACCTACCACTAGCCATGTCTGTACACTAGGCCTAAAAGTAGCTGCGACCCTCTCGTATAGGTAAACTAGGTCCGTCGTCTAGGGTGTTAGGTTAATTAGGGCGTCAAAATCGAAGAAAATAATATCCTTTTGAACCTAATCTGCTTTCGCTAGTGGGCCCCGCCCACGTGTGACGATATCTCCAACTGATGCACCTCCCCATTTCTTCCACCTCAGTATCAACGTCTCCGTCATCAAGCCTTTGTAATAGATCGACAAAGCCTGCTACGAGGGCGAAACGTTTCTCAGTTAAAATACCTAGGTGTTACACATATGTATCTCATCACGTTCTCACAGACGCATTGGAAATGGGAGGTAATGAGGCTTGATCCGAGGAAGGGGAAGGGTAGCTCATATTCCTCGGATCAAAAGCCCTTCACCAGCATCATGTCCAAAGCTTAGAACTGGAAAAGAAAATTAATAAGTTTAGCAAGTTGAGGAAGCTCAGTAAGTTTATTAAAGCTTAATTGGGATGGATATTAAAGCTTAATTGGGATGGATATTAAAGCTTAATTGGGATGGATATTAAAGCTTAATTGGGATGGATATTAAAGCTTAATTGGGATGGATATTAAAGCTTAATTGGGATGGATATTAAAGCTTAATTGGGATGGATATTAAAGCTTAATTGGGATGGATATTAAAGCTTAATTGGGAGGAAACTAATTCCTCTATTTATTTATAGTTAATAAAATAGGTTAAATATATTAATGGGAAAAATAGTTAAAATACTGTATCAATTTTAAATTTTATTTGGTATATCTGACCTGAAAATTATATACATGTTGTAGATTTTTGTATTGTATAGTAGATTATTGTATTGTAGATTATTGTATTGTATTGTAGATTAGAGTTAGTAGACTACGGGGGGCACTGCCCCCCGGGTCGCAAACCAGGCTGACTAAAAAAAAAATCAAAATTTCTTATACAAATGGTATTTACGATCGACAGGTAAATAAATAAAACGTGAAACACGCTGGTATCTTTATTGAAGATAATAAGAACAATAAGGATATCTGTTATATTTGCGTCTTATTGAGACAAAAATTACTTTGACAGATTATAATATATAATGTCAGAGGCTACAAGAGTTCAGTGGCGCTGGGCAGGTGGTGAAGATTTTGACCTGCAGGTGGCTAGTGTATGTAAACAATACAAACAAATAATCAACACTTAGGAGAGAGAGGGGCGCTTATAACAACGTTTCGGTCCATTTACAAGTCAGATTGAAACGTCGCACGTTCAGGACAGGGAGATTCTTGACACCTCAGCACCATGGTAAGTCTCTCCCAGCATCGTGGATAGTTCTCTCAGCACCTTGGAGAGTTCTCCCAGCATCAGCATCTTAGACAGCATTCACTGCTCTCCCAGAAGTACCCCAGCACTCTGCCATGTAAGTATCAAGGTTACGATTACGGCAACTGTTCTTGTAGGCCACCCTGTACACAAAGAAAGAGACGTAGTATTAGCAGCTGTACAAGAACATTTCCCAGGTCTCTTCCCTTTTGTTTCAGCTGGATATACCAAGGAATCAATGCTCCTGTTTGGAGAGCATGAAAGCACATCATCAGAGGGTGTCCAGCAAGGGGACCCTCTCGCACCATTTCTCTTCTGTATAGCAGTTAGGGAAATCACAGTAAGACTGACCAGTGAGCTAAACATCTGGTTCCTGGATGATGGCACTCTTACACAGGTGATGACACAGGGACAGGAAATGGGTCTCATCCTGAATCCATCCAAATGTGAAATCATCTCAGTCAATCAACAAGTGATAGATGCAGTGTTATCAAAACTACCAGGAGCAACAGTCATTGCCCCTACTAATAGTGTCTTGCTTGGAGCACCTCTGGGAAGCGATGCCATTGACACAATTCTCAGGAAGAAACTGGAAGAATTGAGGAGAATGGAACAACGAATAGGCAATCTTGACTCCCATGATGCGTTGTACCTTCTCACAAAATGCTTGAGTCTGCCCAGGTTTACATATTTCCTAAGATGTGCTCCTTCATATGATAACCCTATACTGCACGAATATGACAGTATCCTGAGGCAGATCTTTACTAAAGTACTTAACCTTACTCTAGAAGATGGGCAGTGGGACCAAGCTACACTCCCAGTCAGACTAGGAGGCATTGGTGTCCGCAAGTCATCTCAGATTGCTCTACCTGCTTTCCTGTCTTCATGCATTGCATCCAGAGGGCTTGTAGCAGCGATTCTCTCTGAACATCTTAGGGACACGATTGGAATCCATGACCAAAAGTTCGTTGATGGAGCCAGGATCTGGGATAATCTAACAGGCTCTGAAACCAGGCCTGCTCCCCACAACAACTACAAACAGTCGCACTGGGATGGCCCAATAGTAGAGAATATAGCCTCAGCAATGCTTCAGAGTGTGTCAGGGAAGGATAGAGCCCGCCTCCTTGCAGTGAGAGCTCCTCATGCAGGGGACTTTCTTTTGGCTGTTCCCAACTCCAGCCTTGGCACACGCCTCGACCCACAGACCATCCGCATTGGTGTTGCCCTTCGACTTGCCGCCCCTATTCTCGCCGAACACAGGTGTATTTGTGGCAGTGAAGCAGCAGACCGATTCGGGTACCATGGTCTTGTGTGTCGTAAATCCGAGGGAAAGATTGCAAGACATGAAGAGGTTAATAACATTATCAAGAGGAGCCTCACAACAGCCGGATGCCCAGCAGTAAGGGAGCCACCCCAACTATGCAGATCTGATGGCAGCCAAAAGCGTCCAGATGGTATCACCCTTCAATCCTGGACAGACGGCAAGCAGGTGGTGTGGGACTACACATGTGCATCTACCTTGGCTGATACCTATCTCCAATACACCAGGGAGGAAGGAGGGGCAGCTGCCACCTTCAGGGACTCCCAGAAGTCGAGAAAATATGGAGAACTTGCCCATCATTATATGTTTGTTCAAAAAAAAAGCTCAGAGACCCTTGGCTCATGGGGAAAGAGTGCACCTAAGTTCCTCAAGGAGCTGGGCAAAAGACTCAACAGGGTAACTAGGGATCCCAGGGCAGCTAGTTTTCTGTTCCAGCGACTCAGCGCTGCTGTTCAGAGAGGTAATGCATGCTGTATTCTGGGCACGCGCCCCAGCTCGGAGGAGCTGGATGAGATTTTTGCATTATAATCAGTGACAAACATGTAACAATATGTACTAGACATGTATCTCTCACACCTCGTGTACTGTATATGCCATCTTTATATCAACAATGTATCTCTTAAATCTTTTGTATCATATTATGTAATAAAATATACCTATTGGTAAAAAAAAAATAAAAGATGGGATGGTAGGGGAAGTGGAATATTCAAATGGCTTCATGAAGAAATCCAAATATTCTTCCTTGAAGCCTTTTTATCCACTTCTCCGAGGCTATGGTCCCCCAATTTGAACCAGAGGTGGACCCCATCTTATTTATATATATATATATATATATATATATATATATATATATATATATATATGTATATGCATATAATTATATATATATATATATATATATATATATATATATATATATATATATATATATATATATATATATATATATATAAAAAAAGTAAGAGTGTAGGCAATGGGGTCGAAAATGTATGGGGTAGATTTAAAAATGTAGTGTTAGAGTGTTCAGCAGAAGTTTGTGGTTACAGGCGAGTGGGTGCGGAGGGAAGAGGAGCGATTGGTGGAATGATGATGTAAAGAGAGTAGTAAGGGAGAAAAAGTTAGCATATGAGAGGTTTTTACAAAGTAGAAGTGATGCAAGGAGGGAAGAGTATATGGAGAGAAAAGAGAGGTTAAAAGAGTGGTGAAGCAATGTAAAAAGAGAGCAGATGAGAGAGTGGGTGAGATGTTATCAGCAAATTTTGTTGAAAATAAGAAAAAGTTTTGGAATGAGATTAATAAGTTGAGGAAGCCTAGAGAACAAATGGATTTGACAGTTAAAAATAGGAGAGGAGAGTTATTAAATGGAGAGTTAGAGGTATCGGAAGATGGAGAGAATATTTTGAGGATTTGTTAAATGTTGATGAAGACAGGGAAGCTGTGATTTCGTGTGTAGGGCAAGGAGGAATAACATCTTGTAGGAGTGTGGAAGAGCCAGTTGTGGGTGTAGGGGAAGTTCGTGAGGCAGTGGGTAGAATGAAAGGGGTAAGGCAGCTGGGATTGATGGGATAAAGATAGAAATGTTAAAAGCAGGTGGGATATAATTTTGGAGTGGTTGGTGCTATTATTTAATAAATGTATGGAAGAGGGTAAGGTACCTAGGGATTGGCAGAGAGCGTGTATTGTTCCTTTGTATAAAGGCAAAGGGGACAAAAGAGAGTGCAAAAATTATAGGGGAATAAGTCTGTTGAGTGTACCTGGTAAAGTGTATGGTAGAGTTATTATTGAAAGAATTAAGAGTAAAACAGAAAGCAGGATAGCAGATGAACAAGGGGGCTTTAGGAAAGGTAGGGGGTGTTAGACCAAGTGTTTACAGTGAAACATATAGGTGAACAGTATTTGGATAAGGGTAAAGATGTTTTTGTGGCATTTATGGATTTGGAAAAGGCGTATGATAGGGTAGATAGGGGGCAATGTGGCAGATGTTGCAGGTGTATGGAATAGGAGGAAGGTTACTGAAAGCAGTGAAGAGTTTTTATGAGGATAGTGAGGCTCAGGTTAGAGTGTATAGGAGGGAAGGGGACTATTTCCCAGTAAAAGTGGGCCTTAGACAAGGATGTGTGATGTCACCGTGGTTGTTCAATATATTTATAGATGGGGTTGTAAGAGAAGTGAATGCGAGGGTCTTGGCAAGAGGTGTTGGGCTAAAAGATAAAGAAGCAAATACAAAGTGGGAGTTGTCACAGTTGCTTTTTGCTGATGACACTGTGCTTTGGGAGATTCTGAAGAGAAGCTGCAGAGGTTGGTGGATGAATTTGGTAGGTGTGTAAAAGAAGAAAATTGAAAGTGAATATAGGAAAGAGTAAGGTGATGAGGATAACAAAAGAATAGGTGACGAAAGATTGGATATCAGATTGGAGGAGAGAGTATGGAGGAGGTGAATGTATTCAGATATTTGGGAGTGGACATGTCGGCGGATGGGTCTATGAAGGATGAGGTGAATCATAGAATTGATGAGGGAAAAGGTGAGTGGAGCACTTCGGAGTCTGTGGAGACAAAGAACCTTGTCCATGGAAGTAAAGAGGGAATGTATGAGAGTATAGTTATACCAACGCTCTTATATGGGTGTGAAGCATGGGTGATGAATGTTGCAACGAGGAGAAGGCTGGAGGCAGTGGAGATGTCATGTCTGAGGTCAATGTGTGGTGTGAATATAATGCAGAGAATTCGGAGTTTGGAAATTAGGAGGAGGTGCGGATTACCAAAACGATTGTCCAGAGAGCTGAGGAGGGGTTGTTGAGGTGGTTTGGACATGTAGAGAGAATGGAACGAGACAGAGTGACTTCGAGAGTGTATAAATCTGTAGTGGAGGGAAGGCGGGGTAGGGGTCGGCCTAGGAAAGGTTGGAGGAGGGGGTAAAGGAAGTTTTGTGTGCGAGGGGCTTGGATTTCCAGCAAGCATGTGTGAGCGTATTTGATAGGAGTGAATGGAGGCATATGGTTTTTAATACTTGACGTGCTGTTGGAGTGTGAGCAAAGTAACATTTATGAAGGGATTCAGGAAACCGGCAGGCCGGACTTGAGTTCTGGAGATGGGAAGTACAGTGCCGGCACTCTGAAGGAGGGGTGTAAATGTTGCAGTTTTATAACTGTAGTGTAAAGCACCCTTCTGGCAAGACAGTGATGGAGTGAATGATGATGAAAGTTTTTCTTTTTCGGGCCACCCTGCCTTGGTGGGAATCGGCCGATGTGTTAATAAAAATAAAAATATATATATATATATAAACATAAATATACTTACCAAGCAGTATATCCTTGGGATTTCATGATCTTCTGGGCACAAGTGACGGCAGGTCCCAGATTATCGCTCAAGAGATCTGTAAAAAGAGCACCAGGTCACGTACCAGGTCACGTACCAGGTCACGTACATGTTCTTGCACGTGCCTTCCAGAAAACACATGTCATGTACTCCATTTAAATCTACAATATCAATAATGAAAATATAATGAAAATATATATCTCTGGGACAGTATATAGACTGTAATGAACACTTATTAGATAATAATGAACACTAATTAGATAATGAACACTAATTAGATAATGAACACTAATTAGATAATGAACACTAATTAGATAATGAACACTAATTAGATAATGAACACTAATTAGATAATGAACACTGATTAGATAATGAACACTAATTAGATAATGAACACTGATTAGATAATGAACACTAATTAGATAATAATGAACAGTAAGAAAGTAATTCTGACCTAAATCCTTATATACCTGAGTGGCAATTAACCACATCTGACTGTAGCAGATTTTGGTGATTCTCCGAAGGTCTGGAAGAGCTACAGGTGTGTAAATGGTTGTATCTCAGGTGTGTACATGGTTGTATCTCATATCTGTACATTGTTGAATCTCAGGTGTGTACATGGTTATATCACAGGTGTGTACATGGTTATATCTCAGGTATGTACATGGCTATATCTCAGGTGTGTACATGGTTATATCTCAGGTGTGTACATGGTTATATCTCAGGTGTGTACATGGTTATATCTCAGGTGTGTACATGGTTATATCTCAGGTGTGTACATGGTTATATCTCAGGTGTGTACATGGTTATATCTCAGGTGTGTACATGGTTATATCTCAGGTGTGTACATGGTTATATCTCAGGTGTGTACATGGTTATATCTCAGGTGTGTACATGGTTATATCTCAGGTGTGTACATGGTTATATCTCAGGTGTGTACATTGTTATATCTCAGGTGTGTACATGGTTATATCTCAGGTGTGTACATGGTTATATCTCAGGTGTGTACATGGTTATATCTCAGGTGTGTACATGGTTATATCTCAGGTGTGTACATGGTTATATCTCAGGTGTGTACATGGTTATACCTCAGGTGTGTACATGGTTATATCTCAGGTGTGTACATGGTTATATCTCAGGTGTGTACATGGTTATATCTCAGGTGTGTACATGGTTATATTTCAGGTGTGTGTCTGCAAGGATGCTGCTACTTTCTACGTTAGGGCGAAACGTGTCTTAGATCAAGATAACCCAGGTGTTGCACATGTGTCTTGTTAACCAAGTTACCAGTGTTTTACACCAGCAGTATTTATGGTATTGCTCTTACTCAATACCAACAATTTGGGGAATGATACAAACTGTTTTGACATAACTATTTCCCAAATTATTGTGATTTGACGTCAGCAGTTTGGTAAATTGCTCATCAATTTGGTGAGTAGCATTCATTGGTGTTTTATCATTTATCTAGTTTTGTTTCCTCAATTGCTTGCCTGACTGCTCTCTCTCTCTCTCTCTCTCTCTCTCTCTCTCTCTCTCTCCTTCTCTCTCTCTCTCAGAGAGTCTTCTCATGTTCAAAGATAATCCTGTTTTGCCCATGTACTCTGGTGTACTCTGGTGTACTCTCGTGTACTCTCGTGTACTCACCTCTGCATTGTATCCCACAGGAATTTGATTTTCCTCTGGTATCACCACGACACCAGTACATGCTGTTGATCTGGAAGATACCGTAGTCCTTGCTACCGTTGCTGTTACTGTTGGTAGCTGCTGTGTTGAAGCTGGACTCGTACTGAGCGATGCAAACAACTGTTGTGGTGGTGATTGTGAGGATGGTTGTAGTTGAGGATAGTGGTAAAGGATGGTGGTGAAGGTTGGATGAAAAACAAACATATCAACAAAATTACAATATTATTAAACGCCAAACATCAACTATCAACACATACATCAATATTACAAATATTACACCTAATTATAGACAAATTTTTATATTTCGGTCCTCTTCAGGTGGTCACGAAATTTCATCAAATATTACTAAATAAATAATATATATATATATATATATATATATATATATATATATATATATATATATATATATATTATATTATATATATATATGTGTTGTGTGTGTGTGTGTGTGTGTGTGTGTGTGTGTGTGTGTGTGTGTGTGTGTGTGTTTTAAAATAGAACTTGCAAAATATTTAAGACGTAAATGGAAAATAAATATCTTAGGAATCCTTACAGTTCTTGATCTGATCTCGTGGTAAGCGGAACTGACTCTCCAGTATCCTGGCCAGCTCACACTTCTTGTAAACCTTTGCTGAGGTTGGCCCCACCAGCACCCCAGCCACTGCTATCACCAACAACCACGAGAACGCCAACATCCTGAGTGTTGGAGATAGAGAGAAATAAAAAGAATTTGGATTAGATTAAATTTCTTCGTAGAAGCGGCTAGTTTACCGTGTACCTCCTATATCCTCTCTAAGATACGTTACTACGTACCACAATCAGCCCTACTCACACTATACTACTCACTCATCTATCCCTACCTCACATATGCCATTTGTGCATGGGGATCAACAGGAATTACCCACCTAAAGCCAATAATAACCCAACAAAAAGCCGCAGTAAGAATTATCACGCAATCCAATGCTAGGCAACACCCCCCCACCCCCCACTCTTCAAAGACCTAAACTTATTCACTGTTCAGAACATCCACACTTACTACTGTGCAACCTACATGTACAGAACCATAAATTCCAACATTAACCCTGAGCTAAAACACTTTCTTGACAGTTGTGACAGGACCCATAGACATAATACCAGACACAAATATCTCTTTGACATTCCCCGTGTCCGGCTAAATCTATACACAAATTCGATATACATAAAAGGGCCTAACATCTGGAACTCCCTGCCTGAAAACTCTAGAACTGCAGACACAACCTCCATTTTCAAAGCACCGTTAAAAAACATCTTATCTCACTTACACACCCAACCGGTAGTTAACCACATGAAAACTACTTTATCTTGCACATATCCACAGCAAAATACACTTATTGATATCAGTGATTCCCCTTAATTTCACATGACTGACCAAAATTCTAATACAACTATTGCTTCATAATTCTTAAGCTAGTCATAAGTTTGCCTAAGACACTCCAATATAGAAACTGTATCATGCCAAAACGACACCATTTCCATTAATAGATAAACTAATTGTTAAGTTAATAAATATTTTGAACTACCTCAATTTTAAATCTATTAATCACTATATTACCTAA